>JARCZZ010004634.1:15455-56349 GCA_030323915.1 Brotogeris chrysoptera
GGATCATCTCCCTCAACCTGCTGGTCATGCTCCTTTTGATGCAGCCCAGGATACGGTTGGCTTTCTGGGCTGCAAGCAACATTCAGCTTTTTATTTACATCTGTTAAAAGTGTAAAACAAAAATGAATTAAAGAAAATTTATTTTTTATTGCCTCTACCCTGTGGCTCATAGCAAGTGTGATAACGTCCTTCTGTGTGCATGACACTGTTTCTGCTCACTGCACATAAGTAAGGAGAGTGATACCCATATAACCTGTCTGTTGCTAGTTCTAATAGGCTGGCTTGATTTCTGCTTTAAAATATCTATGCACATATTTGTTATTACAGTTCCTCATATTCAATAACTAAATCAACAGAATGATCTTCATCAAGACAGCTTGTATTTATCACACTTCAAGCACTTAAATCTTATGTCACCCAATTAACTAAAGTCCAAGGAAATTCTTGATTGATTCTGAAGTTAACCATATGTTTAGCTAACAAGTCAGCAGAAACTAAATTCATTACCAAATTCACTTTTATGTAACTATTATTAAGGACTATTGTTTTAATGTTTTCTGTAGTCTTTGTTTGGCTTAAAATGGTAATGGTACTTTACTGGTCATCATTTGTAATCTAACAAAAGCACATCAATATGTAGAAAAAGAGCACAAATCACAAAATAGTTCAGAGTCTTTTTTTCTGACAGTTAGAGTGAAATAAAGCATGACTATGACATTATGTCATCCCGTATCTTTTACTGAAACTCTAAGAAGTGAAACCAAGCTGTTCTTTGCTTGCTGCCCCTTTTCACCAGAATAAGGATAAGAGCAGGGAAAAGAAGAACCTAAGATTTTTCACAACAATCTCTGCCCACTTCCACTCACTTCTCTCTCTTGTATGAACCAAACTAAAACAAAATTCAAGGAGTTTTACTGGAGTTGTAAAGGAAAACTCTGAGAAATGGGATTTTTCTTTTTTGGGCATCTGCATTTGGTATATTCTATATTTGCATAATCATATACTGGTTTGCCACAGCTGTGTTGCCTCACTGAGCAGTACTGGTCACACTTTATACCTACGTGAATCAGGGACCTACAACACGTTCTAATTTCATTTCTGCCTCTGAATTCCCCCAGTCTTGGGGATTCATATTTGGATAGACACTCTTCATTATTACATAAAATTAAGCTATACGAAGAAATGTTTTATTTCTGTTTTCCCCCGTCTTAAAAAAAATATTGACTTCTCTTTTTTAGATTATAATGAAAAAGAGGGAAAGCGCAAATGACGTGGAAACATAGCAGTTGGTTAAAGCAGCAATAACATTCCTGTTTTCTCTGAATAATCTGAATTGAGGCTTTGCAATTTTCCATTTTTTTCTTTTTTTATAAATTAGAATAGCAGCAACATAAGGAGAAACAGGAGGTATTTTTTAAGTTTCTTTTGATTTATCTGACATTTAATGCTATTCTTATACCTGTTTGTAGAAAACAGAATTTTACACAACTATGTTGTTTGTGTGTCATAGCACCCTGCATTCTGCTATGACTGCAAAGGTAGTTGGGTGCTATCTGGATCTTGCAGTTTCCTTTGGCATGTGATTGATGCAGTACAGAAACATTAGTATTTGTAGGTTTTGAAAACACAATATACACTTGAGATATAACATGTTAAATGTTAACAGACAGACATTACCTTTTGTTTGAAAGAAAAACAAAAAGTGATATATTGGAGGCACCTAAAATAGAATAAAGGCAAATGTGTAGTAAATCCCACTGTGTGAAACATGCATGAGAGGAATGTAGGCAACAAAGAACCAGCCATGTTAATTGGTGTCTGCTGTTCTAAGCAGTCCTGTCATTGAGCTTTCAGGATGTCACCTGTAGAAGACAACAGGGGGGCTGTACACTATTTCAGATGCAGTAGTGGGCAGTGTTGTGGTGTTGTGTCTCACAGACAGCACTTAACTCATGGTCCCCAACTGCCATTTACATTGTATAACATATTCCTTAGACTACAATCAGCTAGCAGAAGTTGCAAGTGGAATCATAACTAATTTTTGACTATTTTCATTCACTCTTTGAATTACCAAACTCTTGTACATATCCCTACAGGTTCTAGCTCTCCAATTAAAGATATACAAGAAGAAAGAGAAATCCCTGACTCTTCCTGTTTTCTGAGAAGCTGTTTAAAAGCAAATATAAAAAAAGAAAAACAACAAAAAACAAAACAAACACAAAGTTTAACATAATTTATATCTTTGAGAACTAGCAGTAGTATCAGTCAAACACATACAGGCTTCTGCGCACTAGACAGTTTAGTTCAAACCTGTTACTTTTCAGATCCCACTTGAGCTGATATACACTTATTGAGTTGTACAGCATCTGGTTGGCATTACTGATAAAGCTGCATATAATGCAGATTTGAGAGTTATTTGGTGGTCAGAATGCTGATATTTTCAAAAGAGACATAATACTTAAGTACTTTTGAACTAACCTGGTAAGTTGCCTAAAACTTAATGAAGAAATCAGAGTTCTGTCAGAGTATCCTTCTTGCTCTGCACACCACCAGTATGTCAAAGCATGATGAATATATGTAATCTTGCCCTTGCCAAGGAGAGTAGTACAAAGTGCATTGGGCACTATTGCTCGTATTAAAAATTCACCCTGCAGACTGGTTTTTGTGTTGGATTTTCTTGTTGTATTGGCTGAGATGAAATCAGTAAGCCACTTACCGCCACTTGGTTAAGAATAATCAAGTATGCTAGAGTTGGACAATATAAAATTGATAAATAAATCTACTTAATTTATCAAAGACCAGATCTATTTAACAGAACACCATTTTGGTGGCCATTATCAATGCTGTTCTTTAAGCACATTCACTTAGTTTTGCAAGAGTGACTACTTCAGTTTTGTCCATCTAATTTTTGAGCTTATTTTAAGTGATACCCACAGTAATAGAATCTGCCCTACAATGGTAGCTGAAGTGATACTATTCTTGTCTTTTTTAATTATTGGAGGTCTTTTAAGTTGTGCTGAGAAAGACCACATGGATATTCAGCGCAGAATGTCACAGGATGGAAAGGTACAGAATCAAAGACTTGCCTGCAGGCACCAATGCCCCTTGTTACAGCAGGTCTTTTTACTTGCACAATTAGAATACTTGCTTGAGCCTGGTAAAATTTCAGTACATGTCACATTTATTTCTATTTTATATTTATATCCTGTGACAGCACTACTCATATGGAATGCATAGGGATAATTTACTCATGTCCTAATATGAATAAGTTGATGTCTCTCCTGATAAACTTTCGTGCATTAAAATTCTTCCCCTAGTATAGAATTGTAATTATACCAATGAGAGAGGACATTGCCAGGATCTTTTGACAGCAAACATCTTTTCTTTACATGTCCTCTAAGGAAAAACAAAAAAATCATTTTAAGGTAGAAAGGGTTGAGAGAGAAATAAACATTGAATGCATTCACATAAAGTTTAGACTTTCTCGCCTTCTGCAAAGCACTATGTCTGCATGTAACAAAATAAGACTTTGTTCTTCATATAGTAGTTTTCAGTGATCTGAAAATACATGTTCTAGTATCATGTTCAAAAAGGAATATAATAGTAACAGTTAAAGTTAAAAGAATTCTATCAAGGTAAAGAAGAAAGGAAACAAAAGCAGCTGTAATTGCATTGTACATGGTGTCATTCGCTGTGCAGGTCTTTAATTGTTGTAGACAAGATGACAAAAGCTACTTACATCAGTTTTGTAGTCTATTTATATACCAAAGTCATTAGGAGTCTGGAGCTTGTTTTAAAAAAATTAATTTCATTAATGAATTCTCATTCTTTTTTTTAGCAGAAAGCATAACCTAAAGCAAAAGTGAATTAAATCCACCTAAAATAAAACCTGGAAAATCACTTTAGGAGAGGAAATATCAGGGTATATACATAGAACAAGCTATGCAGGACACACCTGTGTTTTGCTTCTCTGTGTGCAGGGTTTGTGACAGAAGAGGGTAAAATTTCTGCTCTATTGATGACTGAGTGGTTCAAAAACCAATTGCAAATGAAAAATGTTAAAGCAACTTAGTGTTGTTACACTGTTCATTGCCTGAAGTGGTTATGCTTCCAGGTTTACATGACGTTCTAGCAACTGCAGAGATGCAAGGTAATGAATTTATGCAGATGGGCCTGGAATTTTTGGAAATACATAGTAGAAGCAGTATGTGAACTTTATCGGATTTTAGCAAAGATTCCTGAAGATGGCTGAACATGTATCTTTCTATTAAGACAGCCAGATGCACAGAGGAGCTGAGGGTAACATGAAAAAGATGAACATTTTTCTTTGAACCTTGGAGACTGGGATGCACAAAAGAAAGTGATGTTGGCAGGGAGAACAGGATGATAGGCTCACAGAAAGGGAACATCCAAATTCCACTCTTCTTTTTGGGCAACACTACACAGCTTCAGGGAGAAACAAACTCCTAAAAAATAGATTCTATTATGGAAGAAGGCAGAGGTGAGATCACAAGTAAGAAATCTGTGAAAAAATATGGAGGAATAAGAAACCAAGAAGTAGCAACCCTTACAGATTTCAGAGATATGACCTGTAACTGACATATAGTCTTCATTAGCTAAGGGGAGAATCTGAAAGCAATGCCCCAAACACAGTGGATGTTCCAGTCTTCTGAGCTGTCTTTTAGACACTTTTACAAGGAAAATTTTGATAGGCTCTTGGTGTCCCAGCCATAGCTGTTACCACAACCACTGATATAATGAAATATATTTTATAATCCATAGTTTATAGAGATAAAAGCAAACCAGTTTCCTACGGCAACATATTTTCATATGTACTTACTTCTTAGAATATTCTTGTGCTTCTTAAATATGATCCAGCAAGATGCCAAACAAAATAATTATAAGAATGCTGGTGCCTGCATAAATTCCTATTTACTTAGAAGTCAGCATGCAACCTCCAGTTTCAAATTCACACATCCCTGAACACATGATGAGTGTCGAGGGATCAGAATCAAATCAAAGCTCTAAGTCACAGTATCAGAAATGGCTAAGTGATCCAAGTCTGTTTATCCACCAAAGTTAGGAAGAATGTGTGTTAATAATCCAAACTTGAAAGAAACACTATAGAAAATAGATTTTGTTTTGGAGGAAAAGGAAGTTTTATATAATGTTATATTGTTTGCTGATGGAAAGCTACTTATTGTATAATTCTGATGTTTATACAGTGTGGCTTTATACTTCTGCAATTGTCTTTTTAACAGGCTTTAAATTAATAAAATATACTTTGCCACTACAGTACAGTGAACACTCCCTAAGTCATTACAGCCCTTAGAGAAATCTGAAAGAAAAACTGGATATTCAAGTTCTGCTTTATTTACAGTATAATTACAGTAATTACAAAAGGTTACAGTAGTATACCTTTTATAATTTCTTAGCTGAAGTGAGATCCTGGATAAATAGTAGCTATCTAGTGAACTGACATTATTTATTTTTACAAGCTATTGATAATAACCTTTTAATTTACAGGAAAACCACAAATTAGTTTGCAAAGGACATCAATAAATATTCTAAATAAGAAATGTACCCAGGTACAGGCTTAGTGGGTATTTCTTTATATAAAAATTATAATGCATATTTCCACATGCATACTCAAAACCATGTAATTTTTTTAAATATTACTCTTACAAAAATCCATGTTTTTCTGTTTCTAATTTGTAAATGGAATAAATAACTTCTCCCTTGATGCACTTCTCTGTGTGTGCTTTTAATCGCAAAAAATTTTGTATGTGCTTGTGTCATAGAAATAAGTATTATTTTACCTCTTCTGAAATTACTTCATCTCTGCAACTATCAGAAACCTGTATTTTTTTCAAGTATGCAAACATGTTCTTTTCGTAAAACATATCCCCACAGGATTACATTGAAAGGACTCATAATTTTAGAGATAAGTCAAGGTATGAAGCTTTTCAGTGTGTGACAATATCACCAGTCTTGGCAATGCTTCATTCTCTTTATTAGTTCTTGCATTAACATTTCAATGCTTCTCGGAATACTTGTTAAATCTGTGATTGGAGCATCTAATGAGAATAGAAATATAGTATTTCACATATTGGTCCCCTTTAAAACAAACTTAGCTATTAAAATTTGATAGAAAAAAAGTCTTCTGTTCTCAGAGAGCATTTTAGAAAATCTGGGAGATTACTATAACTGCTTTTATTTTGAGCAGGTAGTATTTAACAACTAGAAAAGACATTTCTGCCTTTGAATTGATAAATCACAAAGATAGTAACCTTCAAATTTTCAATCTACTAGTTTTTATCACATTATTAACACTGGTCATTGTTTTTTTCTCCAGACCTTACCTTTAAAATTCCCACTTGAAGTAAAGCAAACTGTATTTCTATTCAAAATGTGTTCACTCCTGCTAGGAAGTGCATTAACTTCTTAAGTTCTTTCAACTTACACAAAAAAAATTTTAGTCCAAGGATTTGTTTTCCAGACCCTTGAAAATTCAGTGCAAATTTGTGTTACCTTTTTGAAAAGAATATTAAGGTGCCTTTTGTGTTTAAAAATGAGTTTTCATTTAATTCTCTTACTTACAAACCTTAACACATTTTTAGACTTTTTACAATTTTTTCTACATTTACTAATTACTACACATACATGAACTGATACGAACAAGATCATATCAGTGTGTTTATAGTCACCCTCTCTTTTTCAGGGCCATCAGCCTAGATAGGGTTACAGCAGTATGATCAGTAAAATCAAACCTAGGGTTTCAGCTGTGTGTCACAGTAGGTTTTGAATGGTGTCTCTGACACTACTATATCACTAAGTATGTTCAGCCACTCTGTTTCAGCTTGTGCAAATGTCAAGCTGTCTCTGCTGAAGATTCTTTCCCTCGGTTGTTATGGCTTTCTGAGAAAGATTTACCCTCTCAGGACAGAGTGACAATTAAAATACAGCACAAACGTAGTTCCTACTGAAATACATAGATCTGCCAATGTGGTTAAAAAATTTAAAGAACTATTTAATAAATCCCAAAGATATGAATAAAACTTCCAATTATCCATATCTCATTTAAATATCCATCTGAATATGTAGTATCTTTTCCACCCTGAAAATGTAAATTGCTTCCATGCACCCCAAACCTCTTTTTAAACATTAAAACCATGCCTTGCATTTTCTAGCTGAGCACATATTTGACACTTGGAACCCTCCAGATCTCCTTATGCATAATCTCTTCTCATGTCAATTTTCTACCTTCCCAAAATCTTAACATTACTTGTGTTTTAAAAATATTCCTTCTTCAATCCTCTCAGATAAAAATTGCTTCTGTGGTCAGGGAATAACAGAGAATCTATAAAACTTCCCGAAGTGTCTCTCATATTACACAGGCCTGGCAATGTTTTCATGTACTACCCACTATGGATTCCCACCTAAAATTTCATCTTTATCACTATAAACTTTAAATGTTTTTAATATTTACCGGTTACATACCCTCAAATTTCACTGTATTTCAGGGACATAAGTATACAAGACTACTTACTAGCAAATAGCAATGTATGATTATTCAAGAAGGGGAGGCATGAAACAAAATTTCAATGCCAAGAGCTGTAGCTTTGAAGGAGAAAAATAAGCACTGCAAAAATGAATTCCAATCATTTGAAATAATTTTACTTGTTATGTAAGCCTTCCAAGGAAGGCTGATCATACATCCTGCTTCCAAGAGAGGAAGGAGAGCTACAGGGTGAGCACATCACAACACTATCCTGTACTGAGCACCCAGACTTGTGCAAGTCAGAACTCAGTGACCTTCCCCAACTGTTGAGACTTTCACAAATTTTTCCAGCTGGCTGTTGAACCATATAAAATTTGGTTATCTAAAAAAATCCATGGCAAGATGTTCCACATAATATAGACTCAATTTCCTGTACTATACTAATAAAAGGTATTACACTTTTGCAATTTGTATGTGGGATTTATATCTGGGAAAGAGTTCAGCTCTGCAGGACTGTCTCCATGTATACAGATACAGATAAACTGCAAATAGCATACTGGACTGGGCTGATGTGGGCGCTCAGTACTCATATAAACTTTTCAATTTAGATTAAGATGCCTAAAATTAGCTGAAGGAAATCTATTCTGTAAGCCATTTATGAAGGAAAGCACCTTTCAGTTCACCTCTGACCTTCATTCTTCCACATACCGTGAAGTCAAAAGCAATAAATGAATGACAGAACTATTCAGCCAGCTATTGCCTAGTTGTCTATTCAGCTGGAATTTTTTTTTTAACCTCAGCTAATTCTGAAGAATAGCTGGTGAGAACTGCCAGATATCTTCAAAATGTAATATGCAAAACCCAAACAAAAATCCAAACTCTCCTATCTCTTCTTGCCCTTTGCTTTTATACTACATGAGATTGTTGTTGATTTAATTCCTCTCAGAAATATGGCATTCTTATTTAAAACCACTTGTGCTTCTTGACCATATGTTGGAAACTGAAAAATTCATGAAAAATACAGAAAAATGTTCAATGCTACAAAACATAAAAATTTATCTCCCCCTCCAAATGAAAACAAAGAACAGCCCTTTTACATGATACTGAATTTACCAATTGCTGGAGAAGCCAAGAGACATATACTACAAATTACCTGAGAATACGTTCTTGGTTTTTAGACAGTACTATCTTTCTTATTAAGTGGTGGAGAGAAACATTGGCAGAGAATATTCTACTAGCAGATGGTACTTAAATTGGAATTAAATATTGCAACAGGACACCATTCAAGAATGAATGCTTCCATACAAGAAATGACTAAGTTTGCCAGTACTTCTCAGGCTGGAAAAGAGATGAGTGAGAGGGAATGTGATAGGAATTATAGGTATGGCTAGAGATTAACTGTCCATCCAATTTCTTTAAGAATACAAAAGAAAAAAAAAGAAAAGAGGGCATCAAATGAAGCTAGCAGGCACTGTGTTCAACATCTAAAATCCATGTGTAGGTGAGGGTTACTAATAGCAAAACAGATCTGTGGCTCTGAAAGTCTAGTAAGATGTAAATTTTGTCATGGCCCAGTGTTAGAAAAAAGATAAAGTTTTCAGAAAACAAGGCTCTTAGGGAATGTCAACAAAATCACCTCAATTGAAAATACTGTCATCATGCTTAGAAATGTCATATCAAGTAAACTTATTGAGTGTTCTATGCAGCTCTAGAAAGCTTTTGTATGCTTGAATTATTAATGACAAGCAGTACTTCAGTGTTTTAGCTCTATCACTTCATATTTGTTTAATTCTACTGCTGATTCCTATTTCTCAGATTAAATTAAACTCAAGTCAAACATAGTATGTACCTGCAGCATGTATAATCTGGTACTATTATTCACCATCTGCAATGCAAATGATCACACTGCACATGCTGACCCTATTTATCATTTAAATTAAGACTTTTCATAATCATTTATCACATAAGTTCTTCATGGACATTAAGGTGGGTTTTTTTCCATCATTACATGTTCTTCAAGTTTAGTTTACACATTTTTGCATTGTCAGTACTTTTGCTTAATCTGATTTATGCTGTCCTATCACTCTGAATAATCTAGAATTGACAAAATGGTACTGCAATTTATATCTAAACAAAAGAAGCCTGAGGATAGTGATGGTGCTTTTCTACCATATTTCAAAACAGATGTAGACACTTCTAGTCACCTTTGAAAATCATATTTTGAAGAAATTGTAGTGCTGTAAATTCTTACTTGCTACACAGTCAAGATGTGCTTTATGGGTAGGACTGAGTCTGAATTTTGTTTGACATTGCATTAATTTATTTTCTGCAAGTCACAAGTTAAGCCTATTTGAAAAGCCCAAGAATAAAACCACTTTCACTACCAGCTGTTCTGTGATGTAAGTGATGGAGCTAAACATTCACACTAAAACTATAGTTTACTTTGCTGTATTCTTTAATTCTATGAACAGGTATGTCAGTAAGATTAAGATTTTGCACAAATACAGGAATGCAGGAATGCAATTCCACTTCATTAGTAGCAATCAAATACCGCCTTTTGCCAAGAAACACCAGAGCAATTTCTGAAAAAAACAGATGCATTTTTGTGATGGAACAGGATTTGGCCAAATGGTGGATAAAATTTTGGGCCATGTGACAAATATTTAAGCATCTCTTTCTATGGAATACCAGTAGTGTATTTCTAAAACTGTTCAGCTTTTACTGAAGTTCACAAGGTGCAGATGGAATTTAAGATAAATTCATCTAGAAATTTCATAGTGTAGAAAAGACTCATGCATCAAATTTCTGAGATAAAAGAAAATAAGTACTTTGTTAATTATGTTCTTAATGAAATATTTAATCGATATTAACACAGTTGACCTTACATAGGACCACATTTCCCACCACACATGCAAGGGTTTCATTTGGGGTACTTTGTTGTGACCTATGTCAATGCTAAAGCAGCGTAACATCATGAAAATGGATTCATTTCAGGATCAGGCAATTTATACAGAATCTAACCTTGCTATGCAGGTAAAAGTACTTGCCCTTGACTATTACTTAGCCCGACCACAGGGCTTTCTGGAAACAGCGAAAGCTTTATAAGTGTCAGCTCATGGCTAAATCAATGTTTATGCATTGATACCTTTGAATAGCAAACACTTGCTGCCTGCAAGCTAAACAATGTTTTTATCTGTTTGCCTATTTCTGGTCCTTCAACCACAGCACGAGGTGTTGCAAATCGCATTTAGTAACAATTATCTGCTGGAATTTTATGAAGAGGAAAGTAGCATGATTAATGAGAAGTGACACACAGAGATTACTTTGCTATGCTAGTCTCCTTGGTGAACAGGGGACTCTTTTGAACTGAAGCTTGACCTTTGTTACTTTACTTTTAACGAGGTCATTGTGAATGCTAAATACTTGGAAGATTAGCTACTACAACGTTCTCCTATTACTTAATGATGCTGCCACTAATGAACTGCAGGTAGCCAATTACATATAATGATGCAGTTTTCACCTCTGAAACAAAGGTTGAATTAAAAAAAAACCCCAAAACGCCATGTTTCCTGTCAAGGTGCTTAAAATACAACCTCGGAACTCTTAGTAGAGTATGTTTTGCTTGCAGGTAAGTAACTGAGAGTCTAAATTTGGATAAGCTAGAGAGTCCAGCTTTGAAGGAACTGCGTACCCAACTGACCAATGGATCATGGCTCAGATGCTGTAATGTTTACATTTCATTATCATGACCAAACAGCAAAAGTGGCTCAACATCCTGCACTTTCCTGTAAAGGTGTTCAGTGTTATTAAAAACCCTGAGGTTTTCAAAGTAACTATTGTCACTGAACTAGCATCAGATCACTTGTAGCAAAACAGTTTAAATGTAGGCAAGCTGCAAGGTAAATAGCTGCAAAATAAAACCACTGGCAGGGTTAAAAATATTCTCTGTTACAGTGTTGACTTACATTAGCTACCCATTAATGTAGGTAAATGTGACCAAATGAGACTGAGCTTGAAGTTACAGTTGACTGAAAAGATATAAACACGGATGTGAGAAAAACTAGCATAATACTAAAAAAAAAATGTTTCAAAGTTATTCATAATTGCTTTCACACATGTTAATGTATCTTTGTTCCCTGTAGGAGCTGTATTTGATCATTTAATCAGGCAGAGATTCCATCACCTTTCTTAAACTGACAAAAAAACCTCTCTTGCCATGAATTTTTATTAAATATGAAACTGTGAAGACATAACACCACAAATGGAAGAATGCAGCTTGTGCACGGACATTTCCAACAAAACACTCTTTGCTTTAAAGCTGTGTATAAACTCATGGGCTCATTCTGTCAGAATCCATGTAAATATACACGGTATACTGCAGGTTCAGTGAAGTTCATCACACTGTGATGATAAAAATTCAGGACAAAACCAAGTCAATGAAGTACACCCAAGAAAATTCTACAAAATAGAAACCCATCTTATTGGTACTATTCTCTCATAGTTCCTCTCTACTTTGCAAAGAGGAATAATCCTGCCATTGTCTGTAAAGTCTCCACAAGTCACCGGGATGGGAGGAGGGGTGACACAGATTCCAAGCCAATAATATTTACAATAGCATTAATTAAATAGCATATGTGAAAGTCCTAGATCTGAGGCCATAGTACTGGTCCCATACCAGACAGAGGTGTAGAATTTTTTCCATTCATCTCAAGGATAAGAGATGAAGGCATTCAGAAGAACAACCCTGTGCTATGAGGACCAGCTCCTCTCTGCTTTCAGTAGCAAAGAACAAAAAGTAGATATTATGGTTTGTAGGCAGCTAGATCACACTGTAATTGCCTTTCATAACAGAAAACAATTTAAGACTTTGAACATGCTACATCCAGAGTTTGCTTTGCAGTGTTTACTGTTTTATGGGATGCATATCAAGGCAGTATTACACAGAGCTAAACAAAGAAGGTAAGCAAGTGCAGAATATAGCAAGAGAGCAAAATTAGGTTTTTTTTTTTTCCCGTGAGGCATCAAAATTAGGATATTAAATAACAAAAATAAAGAACAGAATTTTATTTTTTCTTCTGTACATAAACTTTTATATATTTTTATTAGCACTAAATTTACTGAAAAAGAGAACAAATCTATTTTTATTAATCTGTGAGAAGTCAAGTGGTTATATTGGACTTCTATTCTACAAAATGATTAAAGTATAGAACAGAAGACTTCTTATAGATGCTTGTAAAATGACTGGAAAAACACCAGCACATGTTGTTTGTTAAGGTTCTGAGGTTTTTACTATTTAACTAAACTAAAAGTGGATTTACTTCACAAAATTTCATCTAGAGTTTTTTGGCTTGTAGAAAAAAAAAAAGAAGACTGCAAATTTGGAATGATTTACCCACAGGCGGATGTCAGCCCAGGGTTCAGAGAAGCAAGAAAGCATGCAATGCTTGCATTGCTCACCTTTAGGCAGTCAGGAACCTGGGTAATCAGAATAGGCAGAGCCTGATTTTTTTCCTTCACCAGAAGAGGAAAACCACTACATGGAGTTCTCCTAATTTGCCTTTCTATAGGCCTGCAGTAATTCATTCAAATTTCAAGGAAAGTTTTGGTCTTTGAATTGTAATTAAAATGAAGAAAAACAGCTCTTGGGGCTCTTATCTCTGGAAGTCCTTTATGTTTAGGCTCTTCCTAAAATTAAAATAAAAAATAAGCTACTACAAAGCTGTAGAGTTTTAGCTTTCTAACTTTTAAACTTTAGTTTCTGAATGTACATCTAGGTTATCTCTCTCTTCTCTAATATTTAAACTCAAATCTTTAATTGGAAATAAAAGTACAACACATCCATCTTTAAGTTAATACTTGCACATGTATCATCACTTTGAACTACACAGGTAAAATTATTGAACCCACTTTCCTTTCAAGCCTAGTGGAAAGAAGTACCAGACTATCAGAAATATCAATGAGCAAATATAAAGGGCACACATTACGGTAGTTTGCTATTAACTCTAGCTAATAACCATTATAAACTTTAAGTAAAAACTGATAAATGGTCTATTTCTTCCTAAATATGTATGTCTCTCCTAAAGCACAGGAATATTTGAAAGCAAATTATAATGTAACAGCTTCGGAACTTTAGCATTGCTGACTGCTACTGAAAGTCTATTAAGATATGTTTTTGCATACTGACATGGAGTGGAAAAGCATGATCTATAATAAAAACTAACTGTGTCTATCAAACACTTATTCAGTAATTACTCTTTTTGGAGGACTGCATGAATACTTTTGTTTTAGAAAATTTTACATTGTTGATTATAACTGTGATATCTTACCTCTTAATGCATCTTACAATTTGCACATAACGGTTCCAAAGGTACTTGCAAATGACAGTAAATCATAAAATTCATTTTGCTGTGCATCAGTTCATTCATCCATGTTCCAACTAATCACCTCATTTCAAAATTCAATAAGCCTAAATACCTGGATTTACGATGCTTTGTCAAAATTAACAAGAGAATATCAACAGTGCAGAATTAGAAGTCTATTGCAACTTAAAGACAAGCACCTAGTTGAAAACAATTAAAAATACTCTGCAGCAATAATTATATCCACAGTGTTAGCAAATAAAATAAATTAAATCTGATTTTATTTCTGCTTTGGGAGATTGCAGGAAACACTAAAAAGCTTTAATGTAGTCACTTAAAACAATGAAGTTGTTTTGAAGTAAAATTTTAAGGAGAATGAATTGAGCTTGGGTTACTCAGTATGCTGAATTGTGCATAAAATGTTCATGTAGATGTATTTTAAAAGTACCTTATTTCTATTCATTATTCCATAGCTACAATGATCAGGGTGCTTTTATTCTGATAGACACCACTTGGGCTATAAATAATCTCCTGCAATACTATATGTAACAGAACTCAGTCATCCTATTGTATCAACACAGAAAAATAAAAGTGCAACTAATATTTCAGAAAGATAGAAATAGTAGCATTTATGGAAAGTGGTATTTAGTCTGAATAGCTTTTATGCAACAAGCAAAATTAAAAAGAATGAGCAGGTGATATAATCTCTTTTGAAAGGATTTAAAAAGCGCAAAGTTGTTACAGTTAGAAAAAAGGTCTACAGTCCTCTGTTGCCTCTTTAATTAAGTTCTTAGTCATAATCGGATGCAAAACACCCAATGGTAAAAAGACACTATGCCACGCTTTATCTATTATCTCTTACTCCTCTGTCAATCCACAAAAGGATATACAGCATATGAATCACAGAATCTAGTACCCTTTTGGTGACTCATGTTAGCACTGTTCTATGATTTATCAGCAGATTATTTTCTTTCTCTTTCACAGATATTTTGTCTTCCTTTTTCTGAATCATTTCTCTGAATCTGAATGAGCAATAAATTAATACGTATATAGCCAAATATACCTGTTATCAAAGTATTCTCAGAAATACTATTAGCAGTATAAAACCTTGCATACAGTTAAATTACATCTTTCTGCTTCCTTTTGTGAATGTGATTTTTTTCTAACCAGCCATAAACAATACCACTTTATTTCCCAAAACCCTGTTCTATCTCCACCTAACCAGCTATACCTTAGGCTGAGTTTTTTACTTTCTGAATACAAAGAATGGAGACATCAAAGTGTTCTAATGAGATCTATCAAACACTTCAGTACTGCTTTTGAGAATATTTGTGGCAGTGTCTCAGTGCATAAGGTACTATTAATCAAATTTCAGATTCTGATAAGAGATGACATTTATATCAGGGCTTTACCAGGTTCTTGTACATCACACCAAGGTTCCAGCCTTGCTGTCCCAACACAGACATTTGTGAAAACCCCAAATATGGTACTTATGATGCATATTTTAGTAATAAAGGTTTTCCCTGTGCTCATATTTAAATCCTTTTTAGTTAATGATATCGATCTTTGTGCAAAGATTACTCAGAATCACTTGAACTTTTTCATGGAAGAACAGATATAATGGTGTCTACACATATACCTTTCAGTATTTTTAAAATTGGACTGTCTGTCCTATGTTTGGAAGGGAAAAAACCCCCATATTTTGATCTTCTTTATCATTGTTAATGATAAAAAATATAATCGATATTTCTTTGATGTAATGGGATGAAAACTGGAATATGAGCAATGGAAATATTTAAATGATTGTTAAATAATGCTAAATCATCATGAAAAGACAGTATAATTCTTTGTATATTTTAATTCAAATTAGAGCCAGACATAGTTTCTAAAAGGACACTCATGAACAATTTTAGATTCAATGTACTCTGTCCATGTCTTCAGGAATGTGTACAAATACTGTTATAAACATTTGCCACTTACAAAATTCTGAAGTCCTAAATTCCAAGTAGGCATGCAAGAAGTTCTCTCTCCCACAGTAACAGAATAATGCACTTTGGCTTCAAATTGAAGGACTGCATTTGGCAGTCTGATTGAAGTGTTTTTGTTGATGAAGCAATGTCTTAAGGACTTGATTTGTAAATACGCTCTGGAGCAGAAAAAGGCAGGGAATTAAAAATAAAAGCATGGCTTTCCTTTTAAAAAAATTGCAGCTGTTACACAATCATCAAGAGATGGTAAAGTTGAAATCTTATTCTACATGAACCTTTCAGTGCATTCTCAGCGCAAACTTCAGTTTCTGAGCATAACGTTAAGATGTTATATACTAGAAAATGTGTGTAATTAAGAAGTGTCTGGAAACATAAATAACATGTGCAGAGCCTCAGTAGCAGTCTTATTTCATTGTTCAAAGGCAGCTCGCTCTACCATACAGCTGGACATACCCTACTATGGGGCACGTCGTTGAGCCATTGACGGAGAGAGGACAAGAAGGATTCAGGGCTGTGAAAAGGAGAATTGGCTTGGAAACAGAAATGATAATCCTTGTGTTTTTCAAAAACTGTCCAGCAACTTCGTTCTCCTGTGATCTCCCGCTCAGTGGCTGATGACGTGCTTTTAAATCCCGAGTGCTGCAGTTTCTCCTGACTGCACACATGCACACATTGTCACAGGTCCCTCCTTCAGAAAAAGAAGTGTTATCCCATTGTCCATTTTACAACAGGAAATGTTAAAGTCAAGATGCTCAGTGGACCAGGGTGACATTTATGGGTCAAGATGCACATTCAAATGCAAGCTGATTTTCACAGCAGGGATGTGAGACACAATGACACCTATAAGCAAACCCCGAAGCACTGGTTCTGAACAAGCTCTTTTTCTTCTTCTTCTTTCTTTTCCACTGGATGCAGCATATCATATATCATATAGCATATGCAGTTGGTTTCTCTCAGGAGAATATGTCGTGGGTCGTGGTTTTAGCCCAGCCGTAAATCTGCCACGATGTTGTTAGCTCAACACCCCCCCCCCACTTCCTCCCCCCACTGCCAGAGGGATGGGGAGGAGAATTGAAGGAATGTAACTCCCACGGGTTGAGATAAGAACAGTCCAGTAACTAAGGTATAACACAAACCACTACTGCTACCACCAATAATAATAATGATAAGGGAAATAACAAGGGAAGAAGATACAACTGGTCATCACCCACCTACCGATACCCAGCCCAACTGAGCAGTGAACTAACTTTTCTGGGTGAACCCAGAGCAGAATAACTTCACTCTGGGGGAATTCAGCAACATGAAAAGAGAAAAGAAGGGTTTGGATTGCTATCATTAACTCGGAAAAAAAGTTCTGAAATTTTACTTGCATTATTTGCACTATTAAGACAAACTGCACAGAAGAGTCAGACACTTTGTGACCCAGCTTGTGAGATCTCTGCCATTTGGCTATTAAATCTGTGTCTTGCTGCTTGGTTCTTTCCACAGGATGAATTTATCTGATCACTTCATGTCTGTGTAACAGACAGATACTGGTGACACTCCCAGTGGAAGTCTTGATCATTTATTATTACATTTTATTTATTTATTTTTTTTAATTCAAAAGAATTCTATGGGAATTTTAAGAAAAGAAAATAAGGACCAAAAAGATCAAAATCTTGGTCGTGAAGGAGAAAAAAGTCTTTACCTTCACTTTTTGATAAATTGTTTTGATTGCGTGTTTTCCCCATTAAAAAAAAAAAAAATGTTAAAACATTCAAGAAACTTTATCTTCTAATCATATGAGTTATTAGCAGGTGGAAGTGCTTGATTTTATTGTAATGGAACAGTGATTTAGGAAATTTTATCTTTATCCTATCAGGAACATAACTTGTGTTTAACTCATCTCCCATTAGAACTTGTTTCCCTGGAACTGATTTTGGAATCAAGAGCTTTAGTGTGCTTGACTAACGTTTCAGAAGTCCCATGGGAAGTGAGCACCTTCATTTTCTCACTGGCTTTCTATGAGGCTTAGGGACTTTCAAGAAGTGTTAGATACTTAAAGCTTTTCTAAAATTCATATTTTTTAACTTTTAATATCTGGCATAAATTCAAGCTATACAAATAAATAAAACCCCTTATGAATTATACTTTTATATTCAATTACTCTATTCCATTTCTTCTGCAACACATTATTTTTTTAATACACATGTATTAGGTTTGAGGACAATGTTTTCACTTTCATTTTTTCGCTGATATAGAAGTCTGGGCAGTTTATTTCATAACTAATATTTTATAGCTTTTGATAATCATATGAAGTTTTCTATTATCTTTTCTTATTTAACTCTGTAAAGCCAAAATTTTTATTTGAAAAATACTGAAATCTGTGCAAATAATCATTCTGTGAGCATTACACAATTTTTCATCACTACTGAAACCACATCTGGTTTTCAGTCCATTAATTAAGGAGCATGGAGGGAAGTAAGTATCTGAATGTGTAACATAATAGCATATGCCTAAAAAACCATGAATCTAATCTTTATATATTCAGGAAAAACAATGAAGTAAAGAAAAATTGACAAACCTAACTAAATTTAAAAACTGAGGAGTCACAGAAAATATAATTTGTGAATTTGTTGCAAGGATATTGCTCAATACTAGTTCCATGTGCTGTATTAGAGTATTTTTCCTCCTGACACAGAGATGTTGATTAATAAGAAACTCAAATGAGGACTTCATTTTAAGTGGGTGATAACATTTTCTTTACAGAAAGCTTACAGAATATGTCCTCTCTCTTTTAAAATTATTGCATCAGGAAATAAGGGATAATTTTGTTGGCAGCATACTTTTTTCTTTTAGGTCAAGCCACATGTCACGTGGGACGTAGTGCTAAACAGATTCCATGACAAATTAGATGATGTAGTATGTACGAAATCTAAAGAATCTTGAACATTATAAGTCCAGACATCTCTGCTTCAATTATACATAAACTGGAAAAAGGGGAGAAAAAGTTCTTTGTATACACACTCACTTCAGTAAAAACAAATCCTGTGTGGCACTGGAAAGTTCACAGACTTGATGGGAACATTTTTAGCAGAACAATGATGGTCATTTGGAGACAGGCTGCCAACTTTTCTGCATAATGCTGACTGGTATTTGAGTCATTTCATGACTTGGCATCAACCAAGCTCAAAAGTCTGTTTGTAACAGTAGACTTTATTGTACTGAGGACGCACGGAGCAGCAAAAGCAGTTTGCCCTCACCCAGCAAAGGGCAGAGTGACTCAGAAAATATGCAAAGCAATTCTACTTGGTTGATTTTCATTTGTCTCCAAAACAAAAACTCTCAATCACTAAAATGCCATGAACAGTCAGACAAATGGTAGCAATTCCCTCAAAATTGTATTTTGGAAGTTAAACCTCATCTGAGAAAGGCCCACTAACAGAAATGTCTATAGGACTTGGATTGTGCATTATATGACATGCTCAATCTACTGAAAAAAAAAAACCAAAAGAGAAACCAAAACATTCTGTAGAAAACAACTGAATTTATGAAAAAATAGTGGTTTTAAATTAAGGTAGGTGGTCTGGTCACAAAATGTTGAAAGCTACATCCTCATAGATACATTCATCTGGCTTCTTGTACACTAATATCGGATCTGTCAACTTCCATCCATTTTGTGAACACCAAAATTTTCTTCATTTGCTGGTTTTTTATTGGTTTTGGTGGTGTGGTTTGGTTTGTTTTTGTGTTTTTGTTTTTTTTTTTAATAGTGAATGCATTTAATTATAAAATATTACTCCTTTCCATAAGGATTAAAAAATGCTCCAACTTCAGTGTAAAGAAAACATAATATGATTTCCAAAAAAAATCTATGGATCACGTAAATCTGCAACACATCCAGAAGAGAAAAGGAGATGAAGGAGAAGATCACCCTTTTGCACTACATTACTATTTTAAGTGGACATGAGGCAGACAGAAATACTTTTGTCCCACTGGCTACCAGGTCTTCCTCAAAATATGAAACACAATTTGCATAGTAACAAATCTGTAAGCAATATTTTATACCATTCTCCAAAGTCCTAGGTTTGTACAGTAGGAAGATACACACTCCTTTCAGCCAACTGAGTTACTCTTTGTTTATATGTTGGAGATGAATATTGTGCCAAAGCAAATGAGAAGTTCCTTTGTTTTAACACAAGACCTTTTAGCACAATTCTAACACAAATAAAGGTACTTTCAAGCAGACAAATATACTTCAGGCTCTTCTATAGAAGTAGGGCTTTTTTAATTTTACAAACTAATGCCAAATGATAAAGTACAAGAGCTATTCTGCAAACATGCTACACTTGCAGCCTGTCCTTGATAAACTCCATAAGATATTTCCCAATTTTGAAGCCCTAAAGTGAACAGTTTTGTTTCGCATACTTTCTGACAAAGCATGATTTTTGACACCTGTCGTTATTTGTCATATTGTTTCTATCTGGTCTTGTGGGATACTTTTTAATGGAACCATGCCTATGAGGGATAATAATTGGAAGAGTTTTGGGGTTTAATAAATATATTTATATGCTATTTATTTCAGCAGTATGAAAGCTCCAAGGAATAGCATTTGGTAGAGTCTTTACTCATAGAGAGTGACAGATTTGAGAAGGGTACAGGGAGAGCAGGCTCTGCAAGGTTACACTATTACAGAAGAGCCTACACTGGACTAACTTATCTACCTGGTTTTGCTTTCTTCAGGGCAAATTTTTTCAAATAGGATCTGGAACAAGTACCTAGAGTCAGCAAAGGATGCAGATATATGGCTTTTATTGTCTAGCTTCCATGATAGATTCAAAAAGCTCAGTACTGAGGGAGTATTAGAAACTTCAGCAACCACTCCTCTGAGCAAGGCAAGGAGGAGGCAAGGAGAAAGCTATTAACCACCTGGATGTGCTGGAAATCAAGATAGGCTTTGATGCCTGTTCTGGAGCTTGACCAGCATGTTTGTGCTTCAGATCAAGATCCAAAGTAGGATGGAAAGTGTCAGGGGGCAGCAGGAACTGGGTTGCATTCCCAAAGGCAGGTAGCTGCAAGGCAGCTGGCCATCATCTCACCCACTGCCATATTCCCATGACTGGAGGCAGGCAGCCCGGGCACTCACATGGTGGCAGCAGCGCCAATGTGCATCTGCCAGGACAGGGCAGTAACCCAGGTCTACGTCTGGTGAGGGAAATCAAAGTGCCTCATAACAGGATGAGGGGCAGACAGGCCGGTGGCATCACTGGATCAGGTACAAGGGCCCCAACAGGGCTGAAATGAGGTCCTGTGCCTGTGGGCAGGGTGGGGAATGCTGGGGGCCCCATAGCGCCCTGACAGAAAGTTGTTCACACAAAAGAGCTTATGGTGCCACATTTGATACAACACATTCATTACAGCAGTGTCCCAGAAGAAAGAGGCTCTTAATTCAATGCATTTCTCATCCTAAGATTAGCAAAACAAGAACAAAAGCATCACCTTCTCCTGCCAAGGTAAGGGCTATGGGTATGCTTCTGAGGCATCAGTCAGTAGGTTGGAATCAGCAGTTTTCCACCCATATATGTTGCCCAAAGCTGTTTATTTTGTTCATATGTTTGTTGGAGGCTTTTTTTTTGTTTGGTTGATTTGGTTTTCTTTAAAGTCAGTTTTCAAAACAGAGAGTTGCTAACAATTTGTGGCATTCCCATATGTACGGATGAGGGGAGGAACTTGATGGCAAGTTTAGGCTTAGCAGTAGAACTGAGGCAGAAGCAAACCCTGAAATCAAGCCCCAAACCTACAGCTAGAGAGTGATGAAATTAAGAGAAAATGACACCACCATTAGCACAAGAATAATTTCAGAAGAAAGAGGTGTAGGAAATAGCTGGAGTGACCAGTGGGTTTCCATTCCATGTCTTCCCCATGATGGCTCTCTCCATCAAATCCCTGAAGCACAGTAATATCCCAGAAGAAAGCCAACAGCCATTCAGACAGCAAACTTTATACTGCCACACACAGCATTAATCTCTTGTGGTCATTGCTAACAAATGGTGGTAAGTACCATCTATTTGCACCTGGCTTATTTCAGATGACCTGCTGTACTGCTGTTATCAGCAGATCACTGTAGACAAATTGTGATGGACACATTTATGTCAAATCATGATGTAAGTGACATATCATACTTCAACCCTATTATTGCACGAAAGTATCTCCTTTCTAGGAGCAGCATCTGGGTTCCATTTAGAGAAAGACAAGCTATGTATTACTATTATTAGACTTCATGATTTGGAAACCATAAACTACAAAACTAATGAGAGAAAGGGCACGTGTGTGTGCAAGCATGCTTGCCATGTAACTGTTTTTTGAGACAGGTAGGAAAATGTGCCTGATTTGCAGACTTCTGAGGACTCACCAGGGTGTCGGTTAGTTTCTATCTAACTTGCACATAGCCTTGTAGCGTTTAAAACAGTACCTTTCGGAGGTAATATAAACTAACTTAGAAATGCTGGCTAATCGGCATTTCTATGTGTAAACAACTTATTCAGCAAGATGAATACATTTATCTACTAAGTTAGACTAATATATCAGGTATATTTTATTTGTGGGTATTTTATTTTACACCTCACAGTATATGTCTGGTTTAGGTTGTAAACTCCTAGAAGCAACACCAAACTCCCTCTTCTCCCTCCCCTCTCTCCCCCTCTTCTGCTCCTGTATAGGGTTGTGTGAATTGAAAATGATTGGAAATATAAGAACCAAATAACCTTCTGACCTGGAAGCAAACAAGCACAGTATCTGTGGAAAGGAATGTCTTGTATAATGCTACACCAAGAAAAGATGTAAGTGACATCAGAAAAACATCAGAAAAACTAAGCTTCCTCGGTAACTGCAGTGAAAATATGATTATTTACCGATTATGATTAGTTACAAAAATATTTATACCCTCTTCTGATTATCCCTTTAGCCTGATTCATGAGCCACTAGTACAGAAAAAAACCCAACAAACCGAGAAACCAAACAAACCAAACAAACTTAAATGTTTCAGGTTCCTACTAGTTTTGTGCAAACTTTTCCTTGTTATTAGGAATTTGCATTGCCAGTCAGGGCCCTGAACAAACTGTATCAACTTTACATGCCACACACTTGGGGCAAAAGTGTCCCTGGCATCTTCCCTGTCAGATAAGGGATATATTTCTTTCTGGAAGATCTACCTTCCAGGAACAAGGAAGGAAGGGCTTGGGAGAGCTCAGGAAATTTTGCTTGGACACAGAAAGTCTCTGAACTCTCACGGAACTGTGGCTCCTTAATCTAAGGCTTATCAGGAATTTACAAAAGGGCACATTCCCTTCTGGACATGCCTGTAATTCCTATTATCATCAATGGGGTTTATAAGCAAGTCATAACAAAGAATAAAGCCTTGTGTGTTCACACTGCCTCTGTTTAACAGTGTCTAAATCAATACAAATGATTTGACAGTTTTACTTTCAATATATTCTGACTTATTTGAAATTCAGTTTTCACTTAATTAAAGAAAGAGCACATTTTAATCCTCCCAACAAAAGAATATAGAACAGCCATTGGAGCCCGAGCCAAAAATGACAAAGTCAATGTGAAACTTTCATTCAACTTCAGAGAGAATCTTGAATTGGTCCTTTAATGAATAACACACAGTTCAGCCCCACAAAGGAGGAAAAGATTGCACACAGAATAAAACGCTATTCTGATGCTTAACCTGGCAAAACACAGCTGCTACTTTAAAAGGAAATTTTCCATATACTCTGTTCCAGACTTCAGAAAACACAGGTAACAATATGCAGTACACTGGAGTTTAAAAAAACAACATAGCTGTGGGGGAGGGAAAAATACTGAAGGAACTTAAAAATGTTACTGCTCCTTTCTGATATCCTGTGCCCGACATGTTTCTCCCAGTGCAAACCCTATTACATTTCTAAAAACATATAATAAGCATGAGGCTGGAATAGAAAGAAAAAGACCATGGAGCAGACAACTATGCAAGGAGATATTTGCATAGGGAACGTGGAATTTTATTCTCAATACATTTTCCAAATTGTCCTGGAAAACATGAGACACAGAGAAATGTGTCCATACATAAGATTAGAAAGTTAGAACAGATTTACAATATAAAGACTCTTCTGCTGTCTCAAGAAGAAATCACTGTCTTTTTGGATATCAGTAAATACAGCTGTAACAGGTAGCATAGTGGCTAAAATATTCTTAATAGTATTCTGCCCCAAGGAAACATGAACACAGGACTCCCAAACAATTTCTTATATGTTTAGACACGAGTGCAAAGATGATCTTACCATCTCAGTGTGAGATGGGGCAGGGTTCCATTCAGCTTCCATAAAACTGTACCCAAATTCTGTACAGATGTATTTGTAACTAGGCAACTTCACATTATCTGGAATACATGTAGTATCTCTGAAGTTTCAGCAGTAATCACACTTTTCTTTAAGCGCTTACAATTTCTATAGCAATTTGATGCTTTACACTGACTTTTAAAAGAAAGTTATTGTAATGCTCAAGTTCACAGGATGAAAAAGGAAAGTTAATAGTGTTCTTTGAAAAAGCAGTTATTAATCCATGCCTCCAAAATGCAGCTCTCGATTCAATTCAGTTTAAGTAACTGCTTCATCCCTTTAAAATTATTTTATTCTGAACATTTCTTATCATAGAGAACATTACCTACACATGTTAGGAGATCACTGTCTATAAATTATGTATGACAGAAATAGTAGTGTATAATAGCTCTACTTAAATATATATGTATTATTTATAGTGTCACAGGTGAAGTACTAAAAGAAATTAAACAGTCTGACAAGAATGTTATTGCAAAAATAACTTGTCCTAAATGCTGAACTTGTGTAGTATGGGCTTTTTTCTCCTGCTATTTGAATACTTTTAGTAAAAATGCAATTAAAAAAATCAAAATAAGCACTGCATTATTAATGTACTTCTTATTCACCCTAGCGCAGCTCTGACATAAATCTATCACTTCAATTCTTTGCTTTTCTTACATTACATACAATGGAGCTAGTCCTGATCATTTATATTACCTTTTAAACTGATGGAACTTCATGAATGTTATAGAAACTGCTCCTTATCTATACCAGATGACACAACAGATAAATAAGTCATAGGTTTTCTGTACCAACCTCTCTGCTGTGTTTCTATTTCTAAATCAGTGCTGAAAGCAGAAGTAGCACATACACTATTGAGTGTTCTAAAACGAACTCCAACCAAGATCTTTTCCCTATATTTCTGCTGAAAACTGTACCAACACTGTAACAAAGCAAGGCACTTTCCCTA
The DNA here is from genome assembly GCA_030323915.1 of Brotogeris chrysoptera. Taxonomy (NCBI): domain Eukaryota; kingdom Metazoa; phylum Chordata; class Aves; order Psittaciformes; family Psittacidae; genus Brotogeris; species Brotogeris chrysoptera. Next base: position 40,613 of record JARCZZ010004634.1, read on the forward strand.
GCATTCCTAGTATTTCACAGAAGGAAAATACACCCTGATTAATTTATCTCTAATTACACAAATTCTTTATACTTTCAACACTTGTCATTGTTTGTGATAAGGACAACAAGATCAATCAATTCAGAAAAAGACTAAAATACATAGTTCTTAAATTACATAATAGATCTCTTTCCTGTTCAGAGGGAATTAATACATCAGTATCACTTCATAGTTTGAGGTACTAAGAGTGTCGAACTATCACGAAAGAAAACATGGCAACAAACTGGATGCTTTGTTCAGCTACTACTACCATGCTGAAATTAAGAGATAAAACTTAGGAACATGTCCCCCAACCTTCATATAAGTATTTATGTATGCTTATTAGATATGCTTGCTCATTAATTAAAAGTGTACAGTGCTTCATTCATCCAAATAGTATAAATCTACAAATTCAGTCAATTTACTTGGAATTAGAACACCCATATATCAGCTCTTAGCAAGAAAGCTTTCAGCTTTCCATATACAAAGCAAGACCAAAAAAAATAGTTTGCCTGGTTTTTTTTAATAAATAAGCTACCTTTCTTGTTGCTAATACCCTTACATATTAAAGAGCTCAATGTCTGTTAAAGCAATCTGCAGGTACCTCTCCAAGTTTTTGGCATATCTCTGCAAGCGAGCAAAGCAATCAAAATCAACCCATGCAGAACTTGATGTGCACATCTGGAGGTTTCCAGATCTGCCATCTTCAGTGTTCAGCCAATCACTTACTTACTATCTAAATTTAAAAATGTGCTATTGGTTCAAGGTGCCTTATTCTGGATGCCAACTGCACAGCAAGATATTTGGTAGTTTTCCAGCTTGATTTTGAGAGTTTGATCTCTATAATTGAGAACAGCATTTTCTGAAGTGCGTTTATAATTATACTGTTAGAAGACATCATAACAAATAATTTCAAAGACTAATGCATTAGTCAGACAAAGTTGGTTACATAGGTAAGATCATTAAGTTCTTCTTCAGTGTCCTCTGGAAAGTGTAGGAAAGACAACATTCACGGCAGTGAAATGAGGGTTTTGCCATAGACTTGCATTCTGACTATTGTACCCAACTCACCATTTTCCAGCATTTTTATATCATTTAATGAAAACATGTTATGCACAATCTAGGAAGCCAATGAATGCAGAATACCCATCTAACACCCATTATAACAACAATTCCAAAAACTAATAAAATGAGAATCCAGTTTTCTTATTCTGGAATAATGTCCATTTGTTTTCAAGTGAAAATTTCTCTCCTGAAATTCCATATAGTTGGCATGAAAAAAACCTCTAAAACATTTTAATCTTTAAAACATTTTAACCTTTAAAAACAGTGTGAGGCACATGGACTAGGAAAGGAATTTTGTTAGCATTCTTGCTGAAAATATTTCATGGGATTAAATTATTTTAAAGATTAGTCTAAATCTATATGACATTTCTCTGAATAACAACAGCCCAGCAATCCTTATGGTATAATATGGTTTGAAAATTTTTGTGGAAAAATCTAATCCCTCCAATCCCTCCATCTTGGAGAAAACTGGTTATGCTTCAGAGTTTTTCCATTGCTAGTACAGCTTTTTCACATAAGCTGGTGAGACAACAGGACCAAATCACATTGATACAATCAAATCAATTAGTTACACTCTCTTTCAGAGACTTATTTTTCTAAACCAGAAGTTTCTGCACATGTGTAAGCTTACAAGTTAAGCGAGACAGCAGTGTGTGCTACATATATAAGAACTTTGCTTGGATCTGTCTTCTATAGGTTGACTGAAAGTCGTATTGTCTTGGTTTCAGCTGGGATAGTCAATTTTCTTCCTAGTTTTCACCACTTTAGCTGGTGTAGTGCTGTGTTTTGGATTTAGTGTAACAGTAATGTTGATTACACAGGGATGTTTTCATGATTGCTGAGCAGTGCTTACACAAAGTGAAGAATTTTTCAGCTTCTCACAGCACCCCACCCTTGAGTAGTCTGGCGGAACAAGAATCTGGGAGGGGATACAGCCAGGACAGCTGACCTCAGCTGAACAAAGCGATATTTCATACCATATGATGTCATGCTCTGTATAGAAACTGGGGGGAAAACTGTATTGGGCCATTGTGCGGGAACTGGCTGGGCACTGGCATGTGCAAGGGGGGAAATTGCATTGTGCATCACTTGTTTTGCATATTCTAATTCAACAACAACAACAACAATAATAATAATAATAATAATAATTCCTTCCTTTTCTGTTCTATTAAACTGCTTTTACCTCAACCACAAATTTTACTTTTTTTCCCCCCCAGTTCTCTTCCCCATCCCACTAGGGGATACGGAGTGAGCAAGTGGCTATGTGGCATTTAGCTGTCTGCTTGGTTAAACCACAATACATGTTTAGTCAGCCCAACCACTCCGTTGCCATTTTTAGGTCTGTGAACCCAATGTCCATTCCTGCTTTACCCATGGGTTCCCCCTAGCCAGGAAACAGAGCATCCTATGATCTTCCTTTCGATATTCTGCCATGCTTCTATCTTCATCCAGCATTTGATTTGGTGGTGTCCCACTACCAACACTTTCTTTATTTTCTTTCAGTGTGACAAAAAACTGTTCAGAAGATGGGCAAACTGATGACTGCTATGCGGAAAAGCCTTGACAGAGTGCTACTGAAGGTTCTGATGTACTCAAAACTCCAAAGTACTTAAGGATATAGCTCTGCTATGGAAGTAGGAGAGACCCCCACCTGTGACCTACTTTCCTTCTTTCTCTAGCTTTATTTATTTATTGAACCTGTAGGGTTCTGTTCACCAACACCTAGAACATTTTCTGAAACCTGGAGCAGATTTGATTCAGAAATACCCTTATAATATAAACACAGAGATGTATAGTTGACGTTAGCATAAATACAGCCAAATACTGAGCTGAAGAACGACATACCCAAGAATCACCATACTGCTAGCCACACAATAAAAAAGAAAGTTGCATGAGTTAACAAACACCTTCATTTCCATTTTACTTACAGTTGAATCTATAGCTTACATATGATCATTTATCTACATTTACTTCCCTGCGCACATGTGATTTCCTGTAAATTTACAAGCCTGTAAACATAAGAGCAAATTAATTTAATTACCTGATGTGAATATTAAAAAAAATCATATTTGGAAATTTGCAAGACCTTTCACAAGGAAGGACTCAGTAAAATGTAGGAGCATTAAGCACTGCTCGCTATTCCATGCTGTGTTTGCATCCTCGTCTGAGGGAAACTTTATCTTCCTGTCTAAAGGATTCTCTCTTTCTGTCTTCCAAACAATTATTTTTAAAAGCAGCAGGATCCCTCTTAACACAGTAGTATTAATGTGCTTCCACAGAATCTCTGTAAGACAGAGAAATTACCTCTTATCTTTATCTGCCATTCTAATATTGTAGCAAATTTTCAGATGGTACAAATTTTCCCCCAAACTGAATTGAATAAATCCCAAATGAATCTGCCAAGCCAGGCTAGGAAATGGCTACGCATTACTATGAACAATCTAAGGACTTTTTCTTGGTATGGATACAGTGTTTCAAGAAGAGTAAATATTTTAGAACTCCAGCTATTTCCAGTGTCAGTAATTGTTACAAATGTATAGCTGGTGAACCTTACTCATTTCCTTAAATCCCTAAAAAGCTGAATTCATGTGAAAGTTTCAGCCTTATGATCCTTTCTTCTGACACCCTTTCTCCTCAGAAAACTCTAGACAAAAACTCTAATAGTTCTGGTTTTGGTTTTGTTATTTTGGCACACATGCTTCAGGATAAAATGAGTTGAAAATCTAATAAAACTCAAAAGCTGGAAAATTCAACAAATATTAATACTCGTGCAAAAATCTCAGGATGTTAATAAGCAATCTTACTATTTCTTCTCCAAATGAGTGAAGCCTAATAACAGCAATTACTCTCTTTACCTGTACAGTTCGTTCTACTATAAAATGTAGACTGATAGAAAACAACAGTATATTGGTTGTAGTAGTTTTCACTATATCCAGGGAACACATACTAAATACTATTCTTCATTCAATTTGGTAAGAAGAGGAGGAAGAAGAATTCTATTTAAAAAAAATAGAAATTGAAATATCTTGACTGGAATTACTGTGAAAAATCCTCTTTGTTGAAACAAAGCTGTTGATTGTTTGCTGTTCTATAGACTGTGTGGTCTTTCAGTTAACAGCAAAAAGTGGTCTTTATGAAAGATTATCTGAATTAATGAAAATGAAGTTTGGCATTTATGACATAATCACTCATTGCATAGAAGACATGCATTAAAATCTTGAATCAGTGTTATTTGAGCTAAAAAGATGGTCTAAAAAAAAAAAAAAAGAAAGCAAAAGCACACAATAGGACTTTTGGTCTCTGCATCCACAGCTATAAAAAAAGGAAGACTCATTTTACTGTACATATAAAAAATGAAAAAGAACACAAAATAGGAATAAATATATTGGAAACTTATATGTAAAAATCAACCGAACAAAAGGTTTTATCTAGTGGAAATGCCTTGCTGTGCTTAAATTCTTACACATGGAGGTACCTCAAAAAAACCCCTATGAAGTTAAACACAGAACTAATTCCCAAGTTCCATAACACTAGAAGACTGACAGCTGACAAAATTTATTAATGTTAACATAGATAATATATATGCAAATATATATTTTATAGTGTTCCAAACAAAATATTATTAAAAGTTTTCTCAGCTATTAATAAAAATCTCAGCAGCAACAGGAGAGACCTGGATGAGTTTAGTCTGTTAAACAGTTTTTGAAAATTTGTTAGACAATTGTTGGTGCTTTATTCAAACTGCAAAAGCTCCTTTAGAACTAATCAGTAATTATAATGTGAATGAAAAGTTTAAGAATTAAGCTATTAAATGCCCTCTGAACAATCTTTTATCAGTTTGATAGGCATACAGTATATACTGAAGTAGTTATTAGAGAGTTGAGAGAGCTTTAAAAAAAAAAAAAAAGATTTATCTGCCTGATAAAGCACTGCTGCAGAAGCCCTTGTTGGTGCTCTGAATATGGATTGGCATGAAAAGGAAGATTTCCTCCCCTGTTTTCAATATTTTAATAATTAAAAAACCCCAATCTTTCTTTGCTTTCATTAAGTGTGGAAAAGCTTCATTAATATAGAAACCACTGTAAGTTTCTGGCCCCTACAGCAGTTCTCCCATGACAGCAATAGTGACATATCAAGAATCAGTATTATGTATCCTAATGGTGGTTTTCAAGCAAGCCTCATAGTTCAGATGGGGGCAGTAAAAGCTTATGCTATCCCTTTAAGGCTTTCTTGATGTCTTTTGGCATTCTTTTATAATTACAGCTTTTACTGTAAGCACTGTAGTGAAGGCAGCGTGCTACAATTGAGTCCTGTGAAATGATTTGAGATCAGTGTGAATGCCACTTTTTAAACAATTAAAATGGAGAACATTTACTTTCCTGTAAGAATACAAACACAACTAGAGCAAATATGCAATTAACTATCAAAATAAAATTCTGGTCTGGGAGATTTGGAAAATTTTCACACAATTGCATAACAATAACTCTGCCCCTCTCCACTTCCAAATTCCCTCCAAAATCTCCAAGCCTACAGCAGATTACACTCACACATTTTTTGCAGTTTTAAAAGCTATGTGTAATGGAGGAAACATAGTAAGTCTAAGTTTTAAATGCTGAAGATACAAGGTTTGTAAGAGACAAGTATCTAAAATCATGGTGCTGTATGCATGAATGTAATGCTTCAACAGGTATGAAACACAGTGAATAAGGATTTTCCAGTAAGATGGAAAGGACTGAGCAGATGTACTTTGTACCAAATGATTTTCATATTTCAATGCGACAAAATAGACGAGCCACATAAAGCTTAATTTCAGTTGCAAATTGCAAGCTGGAATAAGTTCCAGAATAGTAAACAATTAGCTGCTTTATTTTCTTTTTAATAAGACTAAATTACCCGATAATATCTACTGGCATCAACTTGGCTAATAAAAATCTGTTTAATAGGATTTGCCATTTTTCCAGTTGCTATCATGATCAGCTTTGCATTTTGATTATCTTTAAACTTTGCCTCAATTTTCTCATAGAAAAGCTCTCAGTAGTAATTGCTTTAACATTTATTCCAGGTCAAGTGGTTAAGTATGAATAATGATGTGTCAAAAATGTACAGTAGCGCTGTCAATAGAGCAATTACCATTTAGCTCGAGATTATTATGGCACAAGAGCACATTAACTGGGCACTGTAAACAGAAAAACAAAGAAAGAAGGGGCAAAGGGACCAAACTGTTTTCAGAACCTGCCAGTGTTATACAGTGTGTGTTACTGACAGATATTAGTTGTTACATAAGAGCAATTAAGTCCGCAATCAGCTTCACTTGGATTAGAATGTTTCCAATTACAACAAGAATTTAGAAGCATGTTTCTAGAACATTGGCATGCGGGTTGTTTTTGGTTTTGTTTTTGGTTGTTTTTTTTTTTTTTTCAAATAATCTCACAATGGCTTTGTTTTCCCCTGCATATTTTGCATGGCTGTTTGGAAAGTGATCTCCAACCAGCATTATGCTTAAAGCTCACCCAAATCACTAGGAAGCATATTCATAAAAATGCAGTATACCTCTGTCTCTCGTCACTGGTGTGCTGTAACACCAGTGGTGGTGGTGTAACAGCTACGATTTTTTTTCCACGTTTTTTTTATAGGAGGAATGTTCTGATTTGATGTCAACCTGCAATTTCATGCATTCCTGACTAACCTGAAAAAAAAACTTTAATAGCAAGTCACAGGCTGAGATGTGTTTTTCTACAGCCTCTAATACCTAGCAATCATTTTGGTATTATTTCCTTAATTACAGCTGCATAAAAACTATAAAGTTCTGCCTACAAAAGCTATTTGTTCAGGCATGTCTTTAAATAGACCTCTAACCCTATTAAACACATCAAAATTAAAGTCTGTCAGAGCACAGAAGTGTGACCTCTCAAGAACTCTCTCCTCCAAAAGCAAAAGACATCTGTATTATCCAGTCTGCTCATACTGGCTTAAGATCTAAGCAATCTCAAGAAACTCCCAAGTTAAAAATTTGTGCCATACAGCTTCCAACTTAAAGTATTCAAAATAAATTTTCTAAAAGCATATATATGTATATCTATATCTATCTATCTATCTATATCTTTCCTTCTGTATCTTATTATTCTAACTCCTGTGCTTGACATGGGACAATTACAAGATGATCCAAATTAGTGACTGTTGCTTCAGTTGCCTCTGAGTGACAATTAGAAAACTTTATGATGTTCCACTACAGTTGTGTATAGATAGAAGTAGGAAGGCACTTCTTCCATGGAGAAATTTACATGTGTTTCACAATTAGTTGGTATTAAACCTCAACATGGAAATGCTGGTAGAGTTCCACTAGCTCATCTCTGTATATCCATTATTTCCAGAGCCGAACAGAAATTATGAGCTGTGCTGGGTTCTGATAAAAAGAGCTGACAGTGCATGTCACTTCCAGAGGCAGGCTTTATTGAATATGCAATGCCTGGAAAATATGGTAGGTCTTTAAGCTCCATGTCCTGGAAGTATGAACATTCTCCCTAGAGAAGGAGTATTTTATAGGAGCTTACTACTTTTTTTAGAGGTGTGGAGGAGATTGATTCTTTATTTCTACCTATGCTTCATTGTGACGTTTTCCAGTACATCAATATAATATCTTTATAAAAGAGAGAATACTACTAAAAGTAGTAAAGAGAGTAATTTGTGGCCTTGAACTGCAATTATCAATGTTTTTATCTGAAGTAAATTTTTAAATTTCAGGCCATGTAGGTGCCATTCACCCACATCTTCAGGGAAAGCTGAGAGTATAGATTTGAAAACAAACTTCTCATTGCAAATTAACAGAAAACTTGAATTTTCCCTGCTCCCATGCCCTTACAATCTCCTGTGACACATTTTCTGATTGTATCTTTCATAGAATCTGAAACTTTCATTGGCCCTCATAAATGGTTCATACAATTACTATGTTCTTCTTCACACAGGGCCTGTACTTAGCACCATGATGTAATGACAAGCATCTCTGAAAATCAAGCAGTCCCCCCACACTGTATTTTGAAACCTTATTATTGTTAAAACTTATTGTTTTAGTATTGAGCTTGAAGAGATTCCTAATACAATTTTTGTAATGAAATCCAAGAAAATCAGATGTAAAAGGTATGAAAAGTTAAAATGAAATTTTATGTGCCTACATATTGTAAATCAACCAGTGTCAATATGCAGTAATATATGTACTTGTATTACAGTCTTCCTGATTACAACTTTTCCTCTACTAAGAAAGACAGTCAAGCAGCCTATTTTAACCTTCAAGTATATTAAAGGATGGAATGCATTTGTCTACAGTCTTTATAAATAATTTGAAAGACTGGTAGCTTCTAATAGCTATAACATTTAGAGTATATCATCACTGATTCATATTCAGAATTGAAGTGCTCATAAACCCATGCAAAACATAAGATGGTGCAAGCTGCCATATAAAAAGCAGCTAAAAAATATAATTCTATCACATATGTCCGGTATGTCACTTCAGCCCATTTATATGGGCTACATGAGTAATGACAGAAATTTTATTTGGAGCTCTTTGGAATTTACCCAGGAATTTCTGTCATGGTTTGTCTCACTAAAGGGAGCATATTAAGGTATTTCTGTGGTGAAGATGAAGAATGCTACTTAAAAAATCCTAAATTCGATTTGTAAAATCGATGGTCATAAGTAGTTCATGATTTTTTCCTAATTTTCTCATTGAGGTTTCTGACTCATTGACAAAATACTTTCTATCTGTCAACCAAAAATATTTGAATCACCTTTCCTTTTGAAGAATAGTGGAAGAATAATTTCAGGCCATTCATGTAATACTTTCTGAAATTATTTGCCAACTCTCATTACTAGATTATTAGGTAAAAAGAGAGAGCAAAAGTTCTGGGAATATTTTCAGGTTCAACAAGATTTGACAATCCGCACAAAGACCCCTCAACTACAGGAGTTTTTAACATAATATTTGTATAATTTTGGCAATAAAACTTAACCTTAGCATCACTATTCCTACCAAACACAAATTCTAAATACACAATTGCTGTAAAAATATTAAAACTTTTCATTAGATCAAGAACAAATAAATGAATTGAGTAGCATGCCAAGATGACATCAGCATGCAGAGTCAGAACGTGTTCAGCCTTGGTGTGTTTTCAGGACAGACTAACAAGGTCCCACAATGCATATATTGAATGCATTCAGTGTTAAGTACCTTGAACCTGGAAATGTTCCCAGATTATGCATCTGCCCTTTTAGTTTATGCTACACAGGATGAATCTGTGAAGAAGGCGATAAAAGGATGAGGCTAGAGGGCTAGGACTATGTTAACTTATGAAGAACATTTCCAAGAAGAATAAAAGCATACGAGCTTGTAGGTTGTAATGAAAAACAGAGAATAGCCCTTAACAGATTAAAACTTCTTAAAATTCAGTGCATCCAACCTTGGCAGGTGAAGAATCAACTCACTTCGCCTTCTGGTTTTGACAACTTTTTCCACATTTCACTTTTAAACAGCAATTTATAAATTGTTTGACCCTTTCCAGTCAGGCATGCTATTCTGCAATGTGAACTGGGTTGCATATTCTGATCAGAAAAGATTTCTGTTGTGATAAAAGCTAAACCAAATAATCAATTAAGTATTTTAGTTCTTAGTAAGTGACTGTAGCAGAAGATAATCAAGAAATGCTTCTTAAAACTCCCTGTAATGTAGCCCATTTTCTGTAGCTTAAGGATCATAATTTCTGATATTATTAAATGTTGCATTAGCTTCAGAATACTACTGAAATACTGAAACATATGCAAAAGAAACCTGATATTGTTCTTCACCTTGCTAACAGATTACTTTGAGAATTATACTTTTATACTTTCCATCAACAAAGTAATCTGTTTTTATTTTTGAAAATCAAAACTCCCAAGATTGGCATTTTCCCAGTAAAGGCAAAACTGTTTCTGCTCACATGTAAAATAAGTGGTTAGCAACTTAGTTTATTTTTCATTTTTAATTTAGATTCAGGCACCAGTCATACTACTGTTTCAGCTTTCTAGGCAGGGGTAGCTGTAGCTCTGACACAGGCAAGAGGAATACATGGAACTTTGCAGTTTGATGGTCTGAACTCTTTAGAAACCACAGGACACAAAGTGTATGCTTTGTTACTGAAAAGATCTATTGGAGAAATCAAGGAGGGGGTGGAAATGTACATAATAAACCACATTACTTCCATTACGTCACTTCTCAGATTAGGAGCTGGATTTACGGTTTCAAGGTCACAATAAAAGCCTGTGGTTCATGTGAGTTTTCAGTGTGAAAAAAAACAAACCCCAAACCTTTACATTCCAGTTTAGCTCATTCAAAACCATTAAATTCACTTTACAGTAATGGGACAGCATTATGATTTGTGCATCTATTTGCTTCTCCTAGTAGTGGGCTCCTGAACTTCACATTGCAGCTATCTTCCTTCCAGGCAGTTAGAATCATCCTAGTCTTCTTCAGATCTTTTATTCCTGTCTAAGATTACATGGGACCTTTTCCATGACAGGCAGGCTACTGTGCTTTTACATTGCTCCTACATCCTTCGGGCCAATTGCCACTAAGGGTGTGAAGCCAGAAATCGGAAAATTTCTCCATACTTGTTACACTATTTACAGTAGGTAAGCAAAACTGAAAAATTTAAAACAAATCCTGGAGAGGAGGAATAGTGCCACAAAGCAGCATTTCATAATTGTACTGAAGTAGTATATTTCCATGAAAGAAAACTTGTATCAATCCAAGTTAACAAAGCTAGTTGCTAAGATATATATAATTTTACACCTGGTGTTATTATAATGGTAGTTAGTTTCTCTGTTTTCTTACAAATCTATTACTTCTTCTCCAGAAAAAGCTCTTAAGACACTGATTAGAAATTGTTACCTTGTACATTTTGTTAAACATGAATTGTGTTTCTAAAGAATGACTACACTATACAATAAACCTAAACCACTGAGATTAGAATTTCAGGAAAGAAAAATATTACAGTATCCACTTAAAAGGCTGTATTTTTATGCCAGTTATAATAAAGCAGAGCTACTTTTTGAAGTGGTTTTCACAGTATTTTTCTGAGAATCTCTACTAGAACTGGACATTGTGAAGTAGCACAAGAATATTTAAAAAAGTGTATTGCTTCTATCAGCACCCATGAAACTTGGGAGTTATCCTCTCTCCACTGAAAATACAAAGCACCAGATATGTGAGTCATTTACCGTAGCTATATTGCTCCTGCTAATGTATGATGTAAATGATTTAACAATTACTATGAACACTAGAGCCTTAGGGAGCAGTTGTCTAACATGCTTCCCTCTGACAACAGGCATCTATCTATCTTCCTCTTGATGTACGGGGAGCTTTAAGAAGATGCATCATGACCCAGCACTGATCCTGTGGCTTACCTGAGGAAAACCCCATGTGTACCAACCAGAAAATAAACCCCTTAAATTACAAAGATATCTCTGAAGTAGTAATGAAGCTTCAATTTAGCAGTACAAGTCTGCAAGGGGAAAAAATATCTTCCTGCATCTACAGATCTTTGTCTTTTCCTCTGCTCTCTAATGTATTTAACTCCTTAAACTGTTTTGAGATACCATGAATGGAGAAGATGATATACAAGACATTGGGTGTTTTACAAGACATTGGGTGTTTTGTATGCCTATAACACTTCAGGTATTTCTGTGATGCTTTGAAAAATAACATTGTCCTGCTTTCCTCTTACCTATTGTTTGCTTATAATGTTCTAGCTTTCCTCCCACTGAGACAAGGCTAAATGTGGTTAATCTTTGATAATAAATGTTTGCTTTTAAATGGCTTCATCAGCTAAGCAAAACTGATTCATATGCAAAAAAAATCTAGAGTTATCCTAAGCAAAAGACTGGGACAACCATAACTGCATTGTTCTGTGACAATCAAATGATACTATATTAATAAAATTCATTAGGTAAACATCCAAATTAAAACACGATTATAATATTAATGTAAGTTGTATGACTTTCACTACAGAAGAACATCTTCTCTGTATATTAACCTAAGATTGTAAGAAGAATATTTCATGGTTTCTTCATGATCATGATAAAATCTCTATTTCTTCAGATTTAAGACAACAGAAAGGTTAATATAAAATACCAAAGAAAACTGATTATATATTATTTCCTTCTGTGGGGTATATTGTTTCACTCTGTGCACTGCATTTTAAAGTTTATAAAGAAAACATCTGTAAAAAAATGAATTATGGTGTTCATACAGAATACAAAAAAGGTTTGATGACCTGTTGAGAAGAATCTCCAGATCTTGAAGACCATAAGATTCTGGAGTCCACATTAAAAGCTGCTTTTCACTAAGATGTGCAGATAACTGGTCTCAGTTTGCTCAGCTTTAAACTGAATCCAGACACCTAGAGTGTCAGTAAATCATAATGAGGTTGTCAAAATTGTAGATTATTAAAGAAGGTAATTTTTACCTTTAAAATATGCATTCTGGAGATATTCGAAGAGTGAATAATATGTGTGACAGTCTCTAAATCTCCTAAAATAGGAACTTCAGTTCACTTTGCAATGAGTGGTAGAAAAAGTGCCAATATGGATCACTCAAGTCAGTGAGTCTAGTTCTCTACATTGCAGGCAACAAAACAAGATTTTTTTTAATTTCTGAGTAAACACATTATTTTCTATGTTTTCAGAATCCACAGATCTTTTGCAACATCCTATACTAAATGCAAGATTTGCAGGAAAGACTGAAAACTACAGACATCCTATGACACAAAAAAGAGAGCAGGAGAGAGTCAGGACATTGCTGATGTATAAAGTTACTGTGACAGTTAAAAATCTGTGAAATTAAACTCCTGGATGACTCTAGGGAATATTGCACACTGCACACTTTAGAAAAGATGAGGCCTTTAAAACAAAAGTCCTTGAAAAAAATAATCATAGAATAACAGAATCATAGAATAGTTAGGGTTGGAAAAGACCTTAAGATCATCTAGTTCACCCCCCCCTGCCATGGGCAGGGACACCTCCCACTAAACCATGTCACCCAAGGCTCTGTCCAACCAGGCCTTGAACACCACCAGCGGTCCTTGAAAGTCAAGTCTGGTAACTGCTTTAAACCTGAAGAGACTATTTCAGCCAGGCATTCAATTAAATTTAGGACTCAGTGGGAGCATCAGGACAGCCTATGTATGTTTTTCAGCTATGGACAATTCCATGCTTCAGAGCAATGAAAACGCACATCCAATTCCTTTCTTACACCAAAAAATGCATGGGGGGGGAGGGAGGAGAAAGGGAAGGAAGCCTTCTTGCCCTGCCCATGTAAGAACAATAGAAACAGATCAGTGCAGTCTCTATAAAACTCCTTTTGGATGTATCAGTACCTTAGAAATAAAAAAATAATAAAAAAACCCACCTCACAGCACAGGTGTAATTTTATATCTCTGAGAATTCTCCTACTTCCATAATCTCTCCTACAAGCTATCAGACACAATCTGAAACAGTTTTGGCATCTTGCATCGACTTCCCTATTTAAAGATTATAGGAACTTCAGAACTTCACTCCTTAGATGGTTGGAAAACTTCCAATTTCTGATCTAAACCTACTCATCTCAAATTTTACATCACTGGATTTTTTGACAATTTTATCCTTTAATCCAGCTAATTTTTATCTTGTCTGGGTACTTACCCCCAACATATGTCAATAAAGAAAATATTCCCTTTATATCTTTTTTTTTATATAGGTTAAACAAACGGAACTTTTAAAAACTATTTGAAAACAGATAACCTCTTCTATGAAGTTCTTTCTGTTTACTATCATGTCTCTCTGTACCTGCACACAACATCAGACATTCAAAACATGCAGTGATAGTCCCCTATCTTCATTGAAATCTACCTTGTTAAGAGATCTTGAAATTGTTTCAGCATTTTCCATAGCTGCATCATGCTGGAATTCACAGTTACCTTCTAGCTGGGTCTTAATCTTCTTCGTTTCCATCATTCAGTTACTAAACTTACTGCAGAAATTCATTGATATGGAATGTCTACTTACATGTTCCATTTCTGTAGTGCACCCATACAATATTAAATTATTTTAATTTGTAGTATCTGTTTATTATCCCTGCTTACTGTTTACTTAAGACATTATCCTGCACCAAAACATGAGTAAGTACAGCAGATTAGCCAATCAATGGCTTCTCTACACCTTTCAATTTATAGTAACAAAAAAAACAATAGCATTGTGGAAGGAGAACAGGCTACAAAGTACACACTGATGTGTTCTGTAAAGCTGAGTTACAAGGGGTATTTTGCTTCCCTTTTTCATTTGAATTTAGTCTCCTGTTGCTGCCACAAAGAGATAGTCAGAAATAAAGGAATCTAGTGTGAGTCAACTAAAAGGCAGCCCAACACACATTTACCAAAACAGATGTCCGAGTAAGATGCCTTCTCTAGGTAGCAGTGACAGATAGAAGTGTGAACATCATATGCAACAGCTTTATAGGTTACACAAAGGGAAAACTTTGACAAAGGTTGCTAAGTCTGAGTTCTGAATGTGGCCTGATTTTACTAGGAAACTTCAAGTAGGCTACATCATATGCTAACTCACTATAACATTACACCCCTTATGAGATTTTATGGCTGATGTTAGCAGCAGGACTCTTATCAGTCTGCAGGGCAAATAAAAATCTAGGAGAAAATAAGTATGGTCTTACTCTTTGTAGGTAGAAAGACACAGAAGAATCATTTTATCTTTTTAAGATTTCCATACCTGAAATTAATATGACTTCAGGAATAATGTTGGGACAGGCAAATGATAACATGAAGCCATATTTGGAAGAAACGTAGAATGTAATTTACAAATAATTTCATCTTTATAGAAAAAACTCAACAGTGGTAAATTATACTGACAGTGTAATTCATCAGCTTTGTATGCTGAAGCAGCAGTCCTGAGAAAAGGTGTCTTAAAGCAGAAATGATGCTATCGGTTCAGCTGGATATTTCTAAAACTGGTGAACATCAAACTAGGATCTCATAAGAATGGCAGTTCCCAAAAAAGGATTAAATAGGTGGCATCTCCACTAAGACAGATTGAAAAGAAGGTGCAAAAGCTTTGGATGATGCTGAGTTTTAAAGACTGAAAAAAAGGTCAACATAGATACAGACAGAAACCTCCTCTGTGTGCCTGAGATACAAGAGAAGTGTCTGAATAAAGGCTGGCAGAAGAAAATGGAGAAATTCTCTGAAAGAGAAATGATTACTCTGTTTGCATTGTTTCTTATAGGGCTTTTTATTTGGCTATAGTGTTCGAAAGCCATAGCTTCCTGGAATACTCTATAGAAGTTATTCCTAATATAAAAGTAGCAGTAGTCGTTGATCTTTTGAATTATTCGTAATAGGAATAAGCTACAGATTCTGCAAGGTAGGATCACTACAGTGAGGCTGCTACTTTTTCACTATGTAACTAGAATCCTGTCATGGGTTCAGCAGTAGCAGTCATTTTTCTCCGTCTTGGTAGCTGTTGCAGCGCTGTGGTTTTGATTTTGGGCCTGGGAACACCACGGATAACACCAGTGTTTTCAGTTATTGCTGGGTAATGTTTTGGTCTGGCCAAGGACTTTCTGAGTCTCATGCTATGCC
>JARCZZ010004635.1:0-27533 GCA_030323915.1 Brotogeris chrysoptera
CTGCTGCTGCTGAACCCATGACAGCTGCATAAAAAGAACAATGGCCAGCACATAGAGAGATTTTACCCCTCTACTCAGTTCTTGTGAGACCCACCTGCACTACTATGTTCAGCTCTGGGGTCCCCAACATAAGAAGGATGTGGAGGATGGAGAGAGTCCAGAGAAGGGACACAAAGCTGATCAGAGGGCTGGAGCACCTCTCCTATGAAGAAAGACTGAGAGAGTTGGGATTGTTCAGCCATAAGAAAAGAAGGCCGGAAGAAAAGAAGGCTGTGTGGAGACCTTAGAGCAGCCTTCCAGTACCTAAAAGGGGCCTACAAAAAAATCTGGAGAGTAGATTTAGATTAGCTATTGGGAAGAAGTTCTTCACTGTGAGGGTGGTGAGGCACTGGAATAGGTTGCCCAGAGAAGCTGCAGATACCCTATCCTTGCAAGTTATGAAGCTCAAAGCTTGAAAGACCAGGTTGTATAGGGCTTTGAGCAACCTGTTCTAATGGAAGGCATTCCTACCCATGGCAGGGGACTTGGAAATAGATTATCTTTAAGGTCCCTTTCAATGCAAATCATTCTATGAGTCTATGAGTCTCTTCCAAACCATTCTATGATTCTACGAATTGAGACTACAAGAATACATATTGCTGAAGTTCACATTTTTAGAAGGAAGCTGAAAATTGCTACAGTCTGGAGGAAAGATGATCTGCCTTATACCTGCTTAGGTATAAAAAAGATTCCTTACACTAAAAAATATAAATTAATGCTCAATCTCTGTAAGTTACAATTTATTTCTTGAAGTTGAGAAGTGATTTATTTCAGCAGGTAGGTCTCCTAACACAAAGAAAATATCTCCTAATAAAGGACTTTCAGACAGTACACAAAAGATACAGCAAGAACCAGCTCCTGGAAGCTCAAATGTGACACACTAAAATTAGAAATTAGACACCTTTTTTTAGACAGAGTATGATTAAAAACCAGAAAAAAAAAGTATACAAAGTAGATTCTTTGCCTCTTGTAGAAAGTGCACGGTCACACACTTTAGATAATAACAGGAATACTTTTAGCTATGAGCTAGAAATGACTGAGGAGGAGAAAGCTCAATACAAATTACTGAATCACAGTCTGACAATGAGCTATCGACGTGAAAAAAGGCAAATGCTGCCCTAGAATGTATCAGCTGAATTATTTCTAGTAACAATGGGGGGAGTATTAGTACGGTACTGGTAAAGCATTGGGAAGACATCAATTATTGTGTGTAATTATGAACGCTTGTGTTCAAAAAAGATTAACTTAGGCTGGAACAGCTGCAGAGAAGGACTACTAGGATGATGATAAGAATGTAAAATATGTCATAAAAGGAGACAGAAAAAGCTTGTCTTGTTTAGAGAGAGGATGACTACTATTGCTACATATCGCAGGGTTGTAAAGGAGCTGTTTAAGCCAAAGGACAATCATTGTATAAGAACAAAGGGTGGAAACTGGACTTGAATAAATTTACTGTAGTTTAGATCCTTTTTAATCACTGGGCAAATGAAGCACTGAAACAGTTTTGCAATAGGAATTTGGGAGGTAAACGACTATAACCAGCTTTAAAACCCACAGACATTCAAGCTACACCATCATGGTCATGGCTCCTACAGCACTGGGGATCAGAGCCAAACTGAAAGGTCCCCTCCTGGGGACAGCTCACCAACACCGCAGGAGTCAAATGTCAAAATGGGCCAATCATCCTTATAAGCTTATACTGTGATCGAAGTTGAAGTTAATACCTTACTAACTCTCCTTTTCTGAAAGAAAAGAAAATTGTATCTTCTTAGAGGCAGCATAGTTTGCAAGGTCCCTGAAAAATACATTTTATAGAAATCTGCACTAATCATTCATTTATTTTTTTTCAAAACAAAGCTGAAATTACACCGAAAATGCCATAGTTAAATGGATTCATACCAAGGTTCATACACAAACAGCATTTAGATCAGTTTGCCAAAAATAATAACTACCTGGATATCAAACAAATATTCACCATTTCTCTTGTACTTCACGTAAGAAGCACTGCTTCAACCACAAAAAGACAGGTTCGTATTTACTAACAGTAGTTCAACTTAATGTTGTCTGACTTGATTAAACAAATGCTGCTGTAAGAACCTTTCTTGTTGCATATGAAATGGTGAAGCGGTGCTTTACTTTAATAGCAGTCTAGCTGTAGTAAGATTATGTATCTTCCTCCCAGAACCCCCATTTTTTTAAAAAAGGTTGTTTCATTACATTGGCTTCCTGAAACACCTCAGATTTATTATTTGTCCTCAGGGCACAAAAAATACAAAATCTGCTTATGAAGACTCTAAGCTTTTTTCCTTTGATTAGAATAACTTTTAAACTACTTACAGCTATCAGTTTAAACTACTTATACCTATCAGGTTTTGTTTCCTTAAATGCCATGGCTGCTCCAATTAGATTGATGGTTTCTCATTTTCTTATTCTGAAAACTATATAACTAAGAAAAAAAAACCTCAAGAAACAAACTGCAAACAAAATGGACGAAGATTTAATGTTAAAGTGCAAGCTTCTCTGTGTTTAGTATCACTAAATTTTTGTGAAACAAGATATTTTGTTCATGTGGCATGTGGAACTTGAAAAACTACACCTATAGTTATTTCCCCTGGGAATACCTACTTCACTCTATCCCATTTTTATCAGTTCCAGTGTTCATGGTTTTTCACTAGTGCTACTCGCTTTCAAGATGGTTTTGTGACAAATAAGGTAGAGGGAATATTGTATATTTTCATTTATTAGTAAAATGAGGGTTTTTTTAATTGAAAAAGACAATGAAAACAAAGACTAAGGAGGATCTTTTGTTATTTGTGTTAGACTGATTCATGAAAGTGAGCACAACTTGAAAAAGTCTTTAACAAGTTTTCATGTATGCATGGGATTTTTTTAATAACTGGCATTTATTTTTGAAGCAATTTATATTTCATTTCATTACTTTATAAAGAAATATCTAGGATAAGCAGAGAAGGCTTAAATAAAGCATACCACAAGATTATAATAGATAGGACTCAACAGCCTGGACCCTCTCGTAATTGGTCAGCAGATGCTTCTGTTGGAAATTGCAAATTAATTCAGTTCAAAATTAAATGCTTTCCGAGTCATTCACTAGAGACTGGAATTCAGCCTTTAAATACACACGGGAAACCATCAAATGTGAGTCAATAAAACAAGACATGAAAAGCCACTTGTTCTGGCGAGACTCTTCTACACCAGCTTTTGAGAAAGCACTTCAGAGGGTTTGCAATAGCACAAATTCCACAGCCAGCATAAAACCAGATTGTGTTAACAGTAACCTTTCCTCCTTTTTCTTACCCTGTGCCAACGAAGTGACATTAAATAGAATTTCACTTAAATAAGTTCACTAATTAAAGAACTGTTGCTTTCTGCAATTTTTAAGCTATGCTTAAAGGAAACTGTAGCTCCTCTTCAGCTATTCCCAAAGCTGAACTATGAAGTGTTTTGTTACCAGACAATACCCTTTGTTATCAGACAATACACTTCATTACCAGACAATACCATGAGTTTCTAAAGGAGAAAAGCCAAGAGGGGACTCGGCTCCAGACGGAGACAATGTAGACATGCCTGCAGGTGAGTGATAGGTCTTGTCTCCTCAAAGATGTTGAAGGTCTGATCAGCCCAGGGCATAGAACACATGTCCACCTTCGGACACTAATTCTTAACATGTCACCAGCTCTGTCAACTACACAGTTATGTCTAATGACATCCAAGATGATTGAGGCATCCAGAAGATACAAGACCTGATGAGGCTCCCTGTTATTCTCTGGCAGGGGCTGGAGGCTGTGTGATGGCACAGGGAAGCTTGACTTGCTGAAGATTCCACAAAATTTCCCACCCAGCAAGTCTAACAATTAATAATATGGCTGATGCCATATTGCAATAGTGCATATCCTTGCAGCACTTGCATTCCTCATACTTTATATGGTATATAGATTCTCGGTTTTCTGTCAAATTCAGAAGAAAACTGATCCATAACTTTTTGCTACTCGCCTTGGTTTCTTCTATGAAGAAATCAGTAGTTTTGGAGACAAGCCATCTGACTAGTTCAGATGGCTACTGCAGGGTAAGACAACCTATGCCCTCAAACTGCTGGTCTCCCTCCCCAGAGCAGGAAGGAAGGCCAGGGGGACCAGCTCAGCTGTTCACCATGGTCTCCTGCCATAACTGAATATGACACGTCTTTCAAAGTCCCTCTGGATGAACAGCAGCTAATGTCAGAAAATTACATCTTCAGAAGTACTTTGCATTTCAGTGTCAGTTCTTGAAAAAAAGGGCACCTGAAGGCACATCTGTTTGTGAATGCCTCAGCCAGACAGCCAAGTTCCCCACGTTATACATGGCAAAAATGAAATACCTAATGAAAGGATCCCCAGAACTAGGCTCAGAATCTAGGGTTAAAACACAGAACAAAACCCTAAATGCTCCTGGTTTTAAAAATTTGAAAAATTCAGTAGCTAAATCTTTCAGAAATATTTTTTAGGATACAAAATGTTCTTGAATTTTACAAACCCTCCTCAGTGTATTGCAGCGGAGAAGAAATAAAAATTTCTTTTGTCAATGCTAAGCAATCCTTTAGATTACTGATCTGACAGATTCATCAGAGCAAATCTGAATTCTGTATTCATTCTGAATCTTTATCAAAATTTCTATTAGAAGTTAGCATACACCTCTTTGGTAGTTTCAGAGAGAACTGCAGCTAAAGCATACCCCAGTTTCTTTTGGTTGAACTCTTGGCAGATTATGACTGAAGATATTTTTAAAGAGTTCATTATGTCTTTGCCCTCCTTAAGCAAAGGTTATCACAAAGCTGCCTGAGTGAATTATAACTACTGGGTGGTCACTAGTGCCTGTGATATTACTTATTACATGTTCAGTGATAAATTTAAGTAGGTAGTTAACAAGAAGAAATCTCTACCAAGACCTTTTCCATGGAATCTAAAAATAGTAAAGTTTAATTTACAGAGAGAAAATAATGAGCTCAGTATATATGTGCTGAGCAAGCAGATGCAATACTTCAACAAATCCACTATTCACATCAAAATTAAAAATTAAAACTTAATCATTCCAAAATTTAAGACTTGTAGGATAAAACAGCTCTCAAAGATTTTTTTTAAATCTAGACTTCATTAATGCTCTTATTCTTCATCTTAACAGCTAATGCTGTCAGCATTTATTGATTCATCCTCCGAATTATTACATCATCCTTCCAGCATGTCAGAGAACATCAAGGTGACTGTGATGCCATATGACTGGAGTATGACTTCAGTGTCACAAAATATTTCTGTCAGTTGTTTATCCAGAAACAGACATTTAGTAAATCTCAGTGTTAGAGGAGCAAATTACTGACTTTATTAATAATCTGCTATGCAAAATGTTTCATCACTTTCTATAATGCTGCCAAAATAGCATTGTCAAGTAGTTATTTAAATAGTTTTATTTAAATAAATTAGAACTCATTGAGGGCACTGTAACCAATATCACGTCTTCCCAAAACACCACAAGGTCTTTCAACATTCAGCTAATTAATGTGATGCTATCTAAAAAAAAAAAACCAAAACCAACAAACCAACATTCTCAAACAGCTGCAAAGTATCTTTGCTTTCCTGCAATGAGGTTGGCTATTGTACTTGTGTATCTCTCGGATTTCTCCTGAAGGTTAGTTTCCCCTCAAGCATTCAACCAGCTCAAGCTAAGGCTTATGAAAAGACAATTGCTTTGGTTATAAACTGCACCAATTCTAACAATTTCTGTATTTTTCCTAAGGGTTGAAATGAGGGAAGAATTACAATATATTCATTGATAAATATAAAAAAATCCTGGTTTAAGGCTTTTTAGTATCTTGAAGCTATAGTTTTGAAGTAAAAGGTGTATTTTCCTTCTTTTCAGAAACAAAAATCAAGTGTTCATATAACAGCAGGTCCAGTAGGTCCCCAAAAATAATTAAACTCAAGCAGTAGATAAACTAATAAAATATGAACACATATTTTGTTAAAGAAATTAAAAACCATCATTCTTTCTTATTCTCTTTCAAGAACTTCATAAAATAAAGTGAAAAGTCATGCCTGGACTGACATGATCACCCTGGAATATTGGATCTCATTCAGCAGTAAAATCCAGCAGAGCAGAAATGAGGAACAACCCTACCCCAAGGAGCAAGGACTTCATGTGAAGAACTGCAATTCTTCCTGGGGATTTTGTAGCAAGGAGAGCTGGACTGAAATCACTTTAGGACCAACTTGGGCTGTTGTGAGGAGATGCTCACATATGAACAAGTGCCTTCTAGTAACATCACAATTTTCACTCTAACTTCAATTTTTCTAACCTCAGCAATGTCCTGTAATCAGTAAATGCCTATTTTTACTGTGGCACAAACTGTGAGCATGATCCTGCGCCCATGCAAACACAGAATCCTTTCTTCTTTCCACCTACCAACACTGCTGGTATTACCTGAGTGGGAGCAGCACAGAGGATCTCTGCCCTTCTCTCTGTGCACCAGGAAAGTAGGGAGCCAGCCCTGCTCCCACCATACCACACAACAGCACAGCCTTGGTAGCCTTCTGCTCTAGTTCACGTATTTTAGCATCTGATGAGATGCAACCATACCAATCATTCCCTACAAACAGCAATGCACTTCCATTGGTTTATTCTTGAAAATTGGAATATTTTCTTTTTAGCAGACCCGGAGCAGATTTTTCTTGTGAACCATCTCTGAAAACATGCAAGTGATTATCAGTCACAACACTGACAACAGACAAGCAAACAGTGAAATCAACTGGCAGGACAGGTGATGATCGGGATTTTAACAGAGGGCTCTTGAGCTCCATTTTCCTGTAAGGCTGATTTTTCGCTACATATAATCAACTCCACTTTGAAATACAACAAATTGGCAGATATGGGGGAAGCAGTCTGATCCCAACATTTGTTTGTCATAATACACCAGAAATTAGTTTACAAACTTGTCTTCCAAATTACAATAATAACGGTTTCCCAATATCATTTCACATTTGCAAGAGGCTTCAATACATCCTAATTGATGAAGTCCAAGAGCCCAGTAATTTCAGCTTGAATATGTGCTCACATCCTGATAAACACAAAACTCAGGGAAAACAATGAGCCTGGCACAACGGGAAAGTTGGGCAGAAGGGGTTTTGAGTGACTGTCACAGCATAACACATGACAATCAAGCATCACAGAAACAGGCTTGGGACAAGAAGCAACACAGGCAGGCACATTGGCAGTGTGAAGTTCATGCAGCCATGGGAACATTTGCTTAATACTGCTAAATTAAAACTGAACACAATATTCAAGGTGCAGCCTCAGTGCCAAATACAGGGGACGATCACTGCCCGAGTGATAGTCCACATGATAATAGCTGGCCACAGTACTGCTGATACAGGCCAGGATGCTCCTGGCCTTCTGGCCAGCTGTCGACCAATACTCAGAGATCCTTTTCCACCATGGAGCATTTTTATTTTTTCTAAAGAAAAAAATATTTGGAATATGCTGGTTAACAGCATTCAAAATGCAGCAGTCGAACAATGTATTTGAAGTTAGGATGAAAGCAGGAGAGTGAGGAACAAATACTTATGTCCATATATATACAGGGCTGTGCGTATCTCTCTATATAAACATTGGAACTAGATGATCTCAAGGTCCTTTCCAGGCCTAGCTATTCTGTGATTATTTTCAATTGTTAAAAGGACCTATGACTCACACACTTCAAAAGACATTGCTAATTGCTTTGAATAAGTACTAGTATAGATAAAAATCACCAATCTGTCACAATGATTATTTTAATCTCTTAATATATTTTTAATGAAATCCATACTTCATTGGTATCAGGATCTTCTCAGAGGTAGCAGGCAGCAAAAAGGCTGATTTGATCACAAACTTTCTTTTTTTTCTTTTTTTTTTTTAACTACATACACATTTTTAAAAATTAAAATGCAATTTTAAAAAATCACATTAAAATTCAATGATGCTCTAACTTTTCCCCATACCATTTTCTGGCCACCCAGGGAAAAAAACCCAGATGTATATAAGACCAGAGACAACATCACTACTGAATAAACGTACTTGCTAAATTGTACCAAAATCATCTCTGACACTTCAATTAGCAGTTCGGTTTTGGCGATTTAAAACTATCTCTAAAGGCATTTTCTTGTTTAGAAACTCCAGGGGCCCCTTTACAAGCACTGCTGCACTGGAAAACATCCTCTGTGTCTCCAATGCAGTGACCACCTCTCATCTCCTCTGTAAAGCATTAAGTGATGCTTATAGCATAAAACACCCATCTGCATCCACTATTTAAAGCTAACAAATGCAGGCAATGTTACCTGTGCCACACTTCAAAAGAGATTCAGTCAGATTTTCAACCTTGACCACACAGGCACTAGCAGGAGCTACAGGTATATTTGAAAGGTTAAAAGCTTGAATTATTTTACTGTCGTGTTCCTAATGCTCCAAAGGCATTTGAAATAACTTATGAAGCAGACACCATCACTCACTTTTACGAATGCTACATTACGGAGTAGCTCAGGGCTTCTCAGCAGATTAGGCACAACTGGATTTTGATGTCCAAGAGCTGCGGCTGCCATGGCAGGGGGTAAACCCCAACAAGAGTACTTGCAGAAATGGATGAAAGTGTTCAGTGTGATGGGACTTGGTCAAAGTAGACTGAAACTAGGCCAGTTTAAGCATTTTCTGTGTAGGCTCTCTGGCTGGCGTGTTCTTCCAACTTTGGGGCATTGCTGTCTTACCCAGTAACATGTCGGGAATTTTCCTCCTCAGCAGCTAAAATACTTGTAGACACAGTTCCTTGTTGGGTAAGCATGGCCAATTACTGCCTATGCCTTGATAATAAGTATATGTTGTGTTAATAAAGCTGAAACCCTTTCCATAAGGCACATATGATAGTCAACCGCTTGTAGGAACGGTCAACTTTTGGTTATTTAAAGACATTTAAGTAGTAATTAAACATTGTGACACACAAACTTTGAAAGTTTTATTACCATTACGGTTTCGTTACAAACTATTTGTAGGGGGGAAGTATTTTAAAACTAAACTCACATGTAAACTTTCTTGACCAATGTCAGTTTGGCACCAACTCACTATTTAATTGACTGTTAACAAATTCTCCAAGATATGACTGCTACACAGATATTTTATCTTCCTGTTAATTGGTAATTATGTATTGGCAGGAAAAACAGTTTTTCTTTCCAATTATTCCAGAACTCAGTGATTATTTAAACTTTGCTAATTAGCAGCAGAGGGCTGGTACATCTTCTGGGCAAATTGTATTTGATAATCCCTATTAAAATATACATGGCAGTAGTTGACTTGTAACAAACAGCACAGAAAAAAAGTGGCAGTTCAAAGGGTATTAGATACAGCACAAGGCAAATGGGGGCCTATTAAAATTTCCCCAACTGTTCTAATGAGAATGCCAAGGGTCATTTCTTCCTAGTTTACCATCTGTTTGGTTTCTGGCAAATATCTCCGGTGTGAAGGGAGCGTTCTGGAGCCCATTTGGCTTGTCATAACTTAAACCAGGGATCTACAGCAATTTCAGTAAGTTACAAAACTGTACTTCAAGAGCAGTAGCATGTACAGAGCTGAAAACTTTTTCTTTGAAAAGCTCGCATTTACTGATTATTCCTTGCTTTTTAAAGCTGTGAACAAGCATGGAGAGGCAAAGACTGAGCAGGGGGAATCAGCTTTATAGACTCACCTAACAAGAAAAATCCCACAATTGGCCTTTTTCCACCTCACAATGTTAGTGGGGGATATTTTCCTTTATCTGTCAAAATCTGAAAGCAAAACACTGCCCCAAAAACAACAGTGTTTGAGCATAAACTGATGCCAAACCCAAGCCTCTGAAGGCTCAGAACCACACAACCCATCCAGGAGCAGCAGAACCCTTGGATGCCTACAAGGCTCAGCCTGGACCAATGCACCAGCAGAGGTGGGAAGCACAACCAGAGCATTTTCTGTGGTACTCTCTTGGAATCAACACTTCAGCCACCCTCTTTGCCCTTCTTCTTGAGATAAAACCATCAGCATCACCAGTAACATCCACCTACAAACTGCTCCAAGACTGCTCACAACGTGTGAGCCAAAGGGGAATATGGGACCAGAAAACTACTTTTATCCTTCTCTGCAGTTTCCAAATCATATAGAGACACATCAAAATGATCCTTCATCTATAAATTGAAAGCTGGTTTTGGTTTTGGTCTGCTCTGCAAACATGTTTGCAACCAACATACCAAGCAGAGGATTATGTAAAGGCTGCCTTAATCCAGTCAAAAGGCAATAGAATAATTTAAAAAGAAATTATTTCTGATGACCGATCTTCACAGGATTTCTTCTAGGAAATTTATTATTCGCCATATTTTAAAGAATATTTGTAACTCTTCATTTTTTTAAAAAAAGAATTCCACAAACTCAATGTATTACTTACAGTAGGTGTGATCAACTTCACGGTATAGAAACAAAGCATTGCAAAAAAGGAAAGACTGCATGATGATCTTTCATAGTTTATATTTTGCTTTCTCGCAGATGCAATTCCCCTGATCAGGCACTAAAAAGTTTCCAGGTAACAACAATCTCACAGCCTCTTAAAGTAGCCCACAGGATTAAACAGAACCTAAAATACAGCAGCAGTTTATGACACTGCAGTTGAAAGGATACATCTGTTTTAAAAGATAGGAAATTGCACACTGTATAAACCCGCAGAAAAAATAAACCAAGAATTTTCTGTTAGCCAATTAGGCCTGTGGCTACACTTTCCAATGTAATGAGAGCTTTGAACTCACTGTCTCTACCACAATAGAGCCCATGGACTTTCCAAAGGGCCACTTCAATTTAGGTTGAAAGGTTTATACATATACAAATGTTACCAAATTAATTTATTCCACATTTGTTGAAAGCTAAACATCAGTGTAGTAATTATGATTTTACATGAAATCGGTTTTTTGGGGGGCTTACCTCTGAAGGTTTACATTTTCTACTGTAGTTTGTAAGAAGCTAATTACACCAAACTCAAAATTTAGCGAATTTGTCATGTGTGAATGATTTAAAAATCTAAATGGAAAATGGAAAGCTTTGGGAAAAACTCGCATGTGCTGAGATGCAGTGTGACTGGCAGGTCAAAGGCAAGCTTTGATGTGCACAGCCCAGCACGCCTGCCTGCTAAACCAGCCTGTCAGCCAGGACTATCCTGGGTAATGAGACAGATTCAGGTCCTCAGCACACAGCGCTCCTTATCGCTGCTGAGGGATTATGCTGTAATCTTCTCCTTTAATTGTAGAAATGATACTGTGTTCCTTGCTTTCCAGTGCACATGGCTTTGGAGGAGCTGAGCTATATTTTCGCAGGTATCCCACGTTACAGACCCATACCCCTACCATCCACCAGACCCATCTAACTTAATCTCATTTACAAGTAATAATTTCATCAAACCCACCACCACATTTGTAGATTTCTAACATGTTTTTTAGTACTCCTGTCTCCCACTGTCTTCTTATATATCTGGAATAAATGAAGCAGTGAGAGCACTAAGCTCCTGTATGGACATGATGGCTACGAGGGATGGAGAGATCTCTCAGGAGCCCAAAACACATCTCCAGGGAGAGATAGGGTATGAATGACACTGAGGGGTTAAATGTGGCTTGAGAAAGGGGGATGAGAAGAGCAGGATTGCTGTAAAGCCTTCAGCAGGCAACACTAAAGGACACGGAAATGGTCCTAGGCACACATCACACTGATAACAAGAGGAGTCTAGAAATGATATTGGAGAGGTTCAATTTAGAGTACCTGTTCTATCAAGTCATCCAATGAAAAAAGACACACTATTCTTAAAAGCTAGATTTAAGGATCATTTCTTTGCTAAAGGATGCTCACAGTGTGCTTAGTGAAGTTTCAAGTACATATTTACGTTTTATCCCAGTTCCAGTTTTAACATTATAGTCTCAGTTTTACCTTAATCTGAACCTGGACAATGGTTCAGCTTGGGAAAAATCATTAATATTTACAACCGCAATTAACTTTTATCCCCAAAAGCTCACACATCTCTCCTTAAAAGGGTTGTTAGAAGGGATCCCAAATGAAAAATTCAGGAAGTTTCAAGTCAGTGTAATCCCACAGAGAAAACCAGGAACTATTTCTTTGGCTATGTAATACATACTGAAAAAGAAAGAAAACATAACTCTAAGAATTAATTCTATCAGCATGTCCTGGGTTCATTTTTTATCTTTTTTCCTCAGAGCTTCTTGGCATGGTTTAACTATGATAACTGACAATGATTGCGTCTCCATCGAGTGACTTCCTAAATTAGGTAATTAAAAGATAATTGTAGCCACAATACAGTAACAAAATACAGATATATGTACACTGGGAAAACTTCATATTGTCAGGGCAGACTGGAAGATTATTATAATCTAGCATGACCTCCTGTGTAACACAGACAAGAGCATTTCAATGGTAATATAGCAAGGGAGAAAAATATTCTTCTCTGCTCTGTAAGCAACCACTATCAACTCAATTTCAGAATATTGCTGCTATCTTCAGGTTACAAAGGCCCAGCTTTGCTCCCCTCCCCCATCTAATCTATGAAAAACCACATAAATCTTTGAATTGAGGTCTCTGAACCTGACATAGTCCTCGACATTTTTAAAAAAGAATTTCCAGCAAGCTCAATCTAACCTGAACATTACGGTCACTTGCTGGAAAGGAGGAGCACACTTTTTGCTAAAAATGATGACACAATAGATGGATCCATGGTTTCTGGAGAAAGCACTTTATGTTTCCTTCAGAAAATGAAACAAAGCCATTCTCACCTATTATTCTATTAAACAGTATCTTAAACACCATGGAGACTACTCTCTTCTTCTACTGCAGATGGTAGATTTTAAAATACTTTCAATTTTTAAAACTACCTAATTGTTTTAAAAAGTATATCATCCACGTGCTAGATGCTTTTTGGAAGAGGCCAGACTTATCTCACTGCAAAATTAAGAAAGGGAAAGTTTATGTAGTTCTCAGTCCTGAGAACCATCAGTACATCATGAATTGAACATTCATTTATAATTAATTTTAAATGCCATTGCCATTTTTCCTTCACTGTTTACTTTTACTGTGACTGCAAAGACAGTGCACCATAAAACAGTATTGGCTCTTTTGAAGTATTCATATTATTTCTCTTTTCAATACATACGCAAGATTAGAAGCTGGCAAAGAAAAACAGCAAATTGAAAGTTTATTTAAAACATTCCATAACTAACAACTGTAACACAGCCGACCCTACAGTTTGCCTGCAGAAAGGTCAGGGATGGCCTAACCCTTTTAACCTGACACGGATGGAGGCGTGCTCAAGACTGAGCAGCACACCTCCCCTGGGCATGATGTTTGAGGATTTGTACTGACGAGCAAAGTGAGGCAGCTCCACATGTGGCTGCTTTTTCATTTCTTCGTGCTTTTGTAATTTCCCAGCACGTAGGCTTGGGTCTTCTTTTGGTCCACAGGACACACATGTCACTAGTTTAGCTATTGGCTATCTTACCAGTGACTTAATGGCCAAAGTGACACATCCAAAGCTAGAAAATTACCCCAGGTAAGTTAAAAAAAGGCCATGCCTTTTTGCTGTCACATATCACATGTTACTTTAACTTTGGTCTCAGTGAGACACCCGCTGTAGCAGCCCTGTTCTACAGATGAAAATACAAGCTTAAGAAAACAATACAAATGGCTATTTAGGTTTTCAAAATTTTCCTTTATTTCCATTCTTAAATATTTGGATGTGATTAAACATGACCTGTAGACCTTGCCCAGTGAGTTTGTAGCATAGGGCCATGATCTCCCCAATGACATGATACAAACAGCTGTTTTATGGCAAGATAACATCTTGCCAGTCAATTGACTACCCCTAGTATTTCACATTAATAAGAGCTTTCTCTCTTGCTTACTCCATCAGATCCTGTTCATTTTCCAAAGAGTATGGAGGGAAAGGAGAAACAGCAGTACTGCTTCTTCCAGAAAAATATGGAACTTTCAGTGCATTTTGCATAAGACATGAAATATCTGTGGCAACTGTGCTCTTCCCAACATTTGAGGTTGATCGGTGGTGCTATTCAGAGGCCTTCTTTCATTTTCAAGCCAGCGTATGCCTGCTTTACGACACTTGCATGCCCAGGCCACTCATGTTTCATATGCATTGTAACAGATATAATTAATATGCAAGAGCATTATGAAGAAAGTACTGAAGTTTAATCTTAACAAATTAATGTTTAAACGTGCTACTGCTACATGTAAGTGCAGCGCCATTTATATTCCATAAAACTGGTTCAGATTTTTGCACCTTAACCCCAGGCTGCTATTTAGGGGTCACTAAGTTCCTCCAATTAGAGGAATGCAATTTTTACAATTATTTGCAAGGATATAAAAAACAATACCAAATAATAAACTGAAGAAGGCATAGCTGTAAATTACTTGCACAGATTTAGGAGAGATTATTCAAAAGTGCTTGTCCTTAGCACAGCTGACCTGGCTGCCGCTGCTGAATGCTACAGCATAACTTGCAGTATAGAATAACTCTTCAAAATATTTCCTACCCCAATTCCAGTTTTCATACATGGAAAATAATTGGTTACGCAAAATACCTTGACCAGTATTCTGGTTTTATGGAAGACACTATTGTTAAGTGAATGGAAAAAGTAGGTTGACATAAGCTCAAAAGACCACTTTTTCAGCCCAAGAAGTTACAGGCTTTGGGCTAAATGCTTTAGTTTATGCAAAATGTCACACCATTTAGAAATGGCTTTTCTAAACAGTTTATCTGCTGAGGCTTTACTCTCCTCATATAATTCAGTGTACTAATACCAGGGCTGGCCAAAGACAAAAAAAGTGGAGGAAGAAATAAAAGCTGTTGAAAAGCCATCATTTCTGTATCTCATTAACTCCCACTGACTTCTTGCTGATTACTCAGTATAAATTAACCTGTTTCAGCAAGTAAGTTCTTATTGATGTCCTTTGTACAACCAAGTATTCATTACCCTGGTTTGCTTAATGTAAACGACATTGAACTTACCAAATCCAAAAGCACTGGAGCCACCAACACTCTGGGAAGCCTGAACACTGGTAGAGGTGTAGAGCCCAGTTACCAATAAGCCATCAAAGAAGGTACTTGTCGAAATAGTCACTGAAAGAGAGAAATAAAATATGAGTAATCATTCATAAGTAGCACTTACATGTACTTATAAGTACCCGTAAGTGCGTACATTCTGTGAATAGACACTTGCCCTTGAATGAGATTCCATCATTCAGTACAGTGAATTCCTGAATTCCCTCAATACTTATGACACTTCAGTGACTTTTACTTGACAGGGATTGCTGATAAACTCTGATGTCTCCCCTAAATCACATTCCACCTCCCCATATTGCTCTCTCTTGCTGGGAACACCATGGGAACATCACAGTGACTGGCCAGGAAACTGAAGCAAAGTACTGTGGGGTGACTACTAGTCCATTCACTGATGATATACATTCAGCAGTGAAACAGTTGATTTTGGTTGTTTTTTAAATCCAAACAGTCATTTAGTGTTTCCCCTAGGGTACATGTTGGCTTAAACTTACCTTGAAATATCTAAAGTACCTAGAAAAATTGACAGTGGCTTAATTTGTTCTGAGCAGAGGAGCAGTATTTACCACATTTAATATTCAACTTTTTTATGTTTACAAATCTTCCTTTCTTTGATTATTCATTAGTATACTGAATATTTCCTGAATCCAACATTTCTGGTCGCATGATTCAAAATTTCAGGGTTTGTAATACACCCTTTCCTGAATGCAGATGCAGGTTCAGAGCCATGTGATCAGTTTTTAAGAGGCCACTTCTGATATATACATTAAAAGAACAGAAAAAGTGAGTAGATTTTTAAAAATAGAGGAAATATCATAGAGAGAAAAAGAAAAATCAAATAAGCAAAGAATTTTTCCTGAATTTGATGAAGAAGTGGCAAATGATTCAGAACCTTTTCTTCCCTTTATGCCTTTAAACCAACAAAGAGGCAAAACATATGTTGAAAAAATATGCCTGTGCGTTATTTTTGAAGACTTGGCAAAACAGTCAGTGAAAAGCATTGATAAAAGGGCACTGGGCCAGTACTTTGCTGCCATTTTGCTTCCCTGTGGGGAAGCATCTTATTCTTTACTGAATAGGATATAATACAAAATCCTACTGTGAGCAGGTGACCAGTTTCTCTGTGGGAAAGAAGTGATATTTTACAATGCCTGTATTTGATTTTGGACATATTTGTGTGATTGTCAACCCCCATTTTACATAAGTATGTAATAGGTCAATTCTTATTGTTGAAAGAATTTCCAACACAGTATGGCTCCCTCATTAAACCTCTGGGAAACTGCACAACGCCTCTAGCACATTTGTTAAAAACAGAGTATTAGGCTGCTATTATACACATGTCAAACATTTCAGAATAATTTCATAGCTCTTCAAAAGGAAAAAAATTAATCATGACATTCTCAGTGATGATTTTTCTCTCTACCCACTGGTGAAACACATCAAATTCCCATAAAATGAAAGAAAACACACACCATGCCAAGTTAATGACCAAGAACAGGAAAACTATGCTAATGCACAGCTCAGCAACAGGACCATGATTTTGTGTAGGAACCAGTGCTTGTCACTGAGGGCTTTCAGCTTGCCTTTCCAAGAACAACAAGAAGTCTCCTCTGAGATCCAATCCCCCTAGCTTTGTTTCTACCTTTACACTGTCTCATGCCATATGTTGTTGATGCCAAATATCTGGCACGTCAGGAGGAAGAACTAATGCCAAGACCCACCTGAACCTTGGAAAACATCTGGAAAGTCACAGAACACTCAGGTGTGGGTAGGCAGGGGGGGCTCAGGCACAGCCCCTCTGCCCCATGGTGCCCCATGTGCAACACAGAAGTGAGCATCACCTACAAGTCCAACCAGTCTTTACTCCATCCTCCACAATACACTTGCTTAGGAGAACAATTTGGGTGAACGAAGAAGAGAGAAGTCCTTCCTGTCGCTGGGGACTGCCTCAGTGGGCAGGGGGATGCCACCTCAAAAAGAGCAGCACCTCATGCCAGCCCTCCTGAATGCATCATTGGGGCAAGCAGAGTGCCCTGTCTTGACTTGTCTCACACCTCGCAGATGGGATGGTGAGACCTCACTTGGAGTATTGTGTGCAGTTCTGGTGTCCTCAACATCAAAAGGACATGGAACTGTTGGAACAAGTGCAGAGGAGGGCCACGAGGACGACCAGGGGCTGGAGCACCTCCCGTAGGAAGATAGGATAAGAAGTTGGGGCTGTTCAGCGTGGAGAAGCTGCGTGGAGACCTCATAGCAGCCTTCCAGTATCTGAAGGGGGCTACAAGAATGCTGAAGAGGCATTCTTTATCAGGGACTGCAATGACACAACAAGGAGTAATGGGTTTAAATTTAAACAGGAAGTTCAGGTTAGAAATAAGAAGTTCTTTACTGTGAGGGTGATGAGGCAACTGGAACAGGTTGCCCAGGGAAGTTGTGAGTGTTCAATCCAATGGCAGTGTTCAAGGCCAGGCTGGAGAGGGTCTGGAGCAACCTGGTCTAGTGAGAAGTTTCCCTGCCCATGGCACGGCAGCTGGAACTGGATGATACCATGGCCCTTTCCAACCCAAACCATTCTATGATTCCATGAAAAGTCAGGGAAGGAAGGTATCACCATATCAGGAAGTCTTAAGCGAGTAAAAGGAGTTAGATCTTGTTGAAAATTTCCTAGAAAACCCAAAACCTACTTTTCCAGCTTCCAGGAACTATAGCTTTTCTGAATTACCACACCACCAGCATCTACAAAAGATGCTGGAATTCCTGGAGTTCTTCCATACCAGGAGCCATAGAACATGCACAGATCATACGAAATTTGGCATGGAAAGAGAGAACTACCAATAACATAAAAATATTAAGACCATGAGAGCAGGAAATGCTGTGCAAGGCAGAGATAGAACTAAGGAAGCTGAAGTTAATACTAGATACAAATGCATCTTTAACTGTAGATTCCTGTCCTACCACATGACAGCACAGCTGCAGTATTTAATACATTCTAGCACATTATTTAACACATTCTAACACGTATCAGGTTTCCACTATTTTATTGCTACACAGATCCCTACATAACCAGCTTTCAATTGGTTACATTCCCTAAGAGATTAAGAGGAAAGGAAACCATCTGATTTTCATTAAGAACTATCTGAAAGATATCACATATAAAAACAATTACAATACCATTATGGGTAAGAGGCCTAATAATATCCAATAGTCCCCCAGTATAAATATTCCGTTATGTCTTATTTTGACTATACAGACAGAAAAGCATAGTTCCGTTTCCAAATAATTTATGACTTGAAACCTAACATATACCAAGTGACAGGAAACTCCATACCATGCATGGCATGCTTTGGACCAGAGAAAAGCTTCACCAAAGCCCAGAAGGCATCTTCTTCATTCATGTACATAAGGAGTAAAGCTGTGATCTGGCTCATCCCCTGACAATATCCGACTTCCTGAAAATCAGACAGAGAAACATTACGACACTGAAAACAAAAGCCTTATAACCATGAGCTCTTAGTTCTTCCTTGAGCTAGCAGAGGAAGGAGGATGCCTGACCTAATGGTTTAAGTTCCCTAATTATGACACCATCAAACACACTTAAGTATTTACCACATTGATAGACAGAAGGAATTACGCACAACCCTTCAACTGAAAAGTAAAGGGAAATCTTGATGGCTCATTTGAACTTTTCACTGACGCACAAACCCCTTGTCAGTACTAATAATATCAAATAACTGTGTCTTGCTCCCCAGTTGGATGTGTTTTAGTTGTAACTCAAGGGAGGCCTGGGGAGAAGGGCTCTTGGTTTGTTTTGCTTTACAGTCAGGGCCCCATCAGACAGACACAAGACTCTTCTAGAGTGACCTATAACTGTAAATCTGCTCAGGTTCAGCAGTCCATAGCAAGCCGATGTAATGAACCTGAAGAAAAAAAACCTTTATTGTTCCAAAACTGAACTTGAGTATTTCCTCTGCCATTAATTTTTACTTTTGTGGCAGGAACCAAATGTCACTGCCATTTAGCTGCCCAGCTAACCCCACTGATAACAACTGAGCCTACGTCCTTACAAACACTTGGAGTAAGTTTCTTCAGGTTGACAGGTTCTTAGCAGAATTCTGCTCTAGAGATAAAACCAAAGCATAAGAGGAAAAATGCAGCATGAAGTGCAAACTAAAAACCTCACTGCAGTATTCTCATCACTACACTTCAAGAGCGGATTATAAACAGTATTTTTCAGGCAAATTGATACTAGTCCAATTTTATAAGAGATATGTATGTTCTTCCACAGTTTTACTTCTCAGTGAGTCAAGGCTGCTTACACAGAAAAGCTTATGACCATGTAACAAGTGGAAGACAATAGATTCTAGCCTTTTATGGGCCAACAAATGTGAGGAGACAGAAGCTGAAACAGGACAGAAATGGTCTATCTCCTAGAACTTTTAAAAATGAAACAGTGCTGTTTAATTAGAGTAACTGCTTCACTTTGCTTTCTTCTTAACTTTACGTACTTTTCCATTGAATTGTAGGAAGCTGCTGATGGAGAGAAAATGAAAGACGTACAAAAATGATTCAAATGGGCACAAGGAACGAGAGAATAGGGCATTAAAACCACAGTTAAATAGGGACATGACAGGATTTCTGTGTCTTCTATTTTTAGCATGCAGATAAAAAAATTACAAAATACCTAAATTTCTAAGCCTTTTGTCTGGAAAATGCCACTCTAACAAATTCTCATCCAGGACTGCAGCAAACACCAAGGGCTTAAGCAAAGAAGATGCAGCCTTTAAAATCATTTTGCATCTGTTAGACCCCTCCAGGTTATGAAATATGCCTGTTTACTCCAACATGCACCTTTCTGCAGTGTCTTCCTTCCCATCATTCAAATGAACAGGAGTCATGTAATGAAATGGGAGGAAAATAACAGTAGTTAAAAGCCGAGCACAGCACAAACTCATTATTCTTATTAGACACTATACTTAGTTTCAGTTGAACTGTATGCATAGTTCAGTCTTGTCCAGCAAGATACTCACAATGCTGGTGAGGCGCTGGTACAGGCTGCCCAGAGAAGCTGTGGCTGCCCCATCCCTGGCAGTGTTCAAGGCCAGGTTGGCCACAGGGGCTTGGAGCTGCTCCAGTGGAAGGTGCCCCTGCCCGTGGCAGGGGGTTGGAAAAGACCTTTAAAGCTCATCTGGTTCCAACCCACTGCAATGAGCTGGGACATCTTCAAGGAGATCAGATTGCTCAGAATCACATCAAGCCTGGCCTTGAATGTCTCCAGGGTTCATGCATCCACCACTTCTGACAACCTGTGCCAGTGCTTTACCACCCTCATTGTAAAAAAGTTCTTCCTCATTTCTATGTACTAGCAAAGGTCTCCAAAATGTTTGTTGGGGGTTTTTTATAGGGGGAAAACCACAGCATTGCAAGTTACTATCTTCTGGCATGTTCAAAGAAACTACATTTAAGTGTGAAGGTACACAACTTACCGTATTATATATGGAATATGCGGCTAAAACATGGAATAAAGATTGTTGCCTGTAGAAATAAGAGTAGAAAAGGAAAACACTATAATATTGTCTTTTGTAAGAAGAGACAAACGTAAAAGTAGTGAACTTATTTTGGTAGTGAACCTGTTTCCAAAATATAATTTATTTCACAACAGTGAACTACTTTAGTGAACTAAGTTTACTATTTCACAGTAGTGAACCTGTTTCCAAAATTTGTCTAGCAATAAAGGACAGGATTATCCACACTTTACAAAGAGACGAGGTTCTGATTTCAAACCAACATTACATTTAGCACATCTCTGATGTTTTACATGCTGAAAGGTTTGAAAAAATACCTATAACACTTTGAGAAGGCAATGGTGTCAGATCGTCATTTTTACAAAGTGAAACACAAGATGGGCTACATTTCAAACATTGATTTACTCTGAATGCCAGAACTTGAACCAACCCAGACCTGATTTCTGTGCTTGCAGAATACCAACAGCTGCTCCCAACTTCAAACAGAGATGTAGAAGAGTTGAAACGCACAAAGCAACCACAAAGGTGTCTTAATCCTGGCAAACAAACTAAAGGCTGCTTTAGGCGACTGCTACTGTCAAAGTGAAGAAAAACAACGCCAATTCTGACTCGACATCCTATGCTCGGTGCTCCTGAGTGTACTGATCTCCAGGTACTTCAGAGGTGGAACTAAAGAGGGGTTTCTGTAAAACCAATCTAATTTGTGAAGGCAGTAAGACCCAAAATATAAAACCCCAACCAAAACAAAACTTTGCTCTTCACAGATTGGGACATCAAAGCAATGCCAGAGAGCTCTCCTAATGAGTTTTTAAACTCACACCTACTTTTTGGGATCTGTTCAGGAGAGAATTTAGAAACCTGAATGCCTCCTTTCATCTATGACTACAACTGCTATTAAACTGCTGAGGTTTGCATATTGTCCTTTCTCTGTCCAGTGAAATTCTCTGTCTATCACTAACCGAATATATAGAAATAGACATTAGCACGTTAAATAATGAAAGCATAAGCCAAAACCTGACTGCTTTCTATTGGGAAGAAGATGAACACTTGGAGAACTATACCAAAGCATCCAGATTAGGGCATTTTTGTTGCTCTCTTGCAGAAGTGAAGTTTGGCTATTCTTCAGTAACCAAAGCAGTGTAGCCTGGGGGACTAGATATTAAACTGGAGTCTTATTTTACAGAAACAAACTGAGAGGTCCCAAACGTACACAGGAACGTCCTGTATCTTCAGTTGACCATATGAAACCAAACATAAGAGCTCAATGTCATTCACAGTAAGATACGTTAAATAATGGTAATTTCAGTACTATTTACACTAGATGATACCACTAACGACCTGTAAAAGAATGGAACTTCAAAGGCATACAGTCTACTTAAAAGTCAAAGAAGCTATTGATTCACCCACGGGACTTTTATTTCATTGCTATGCGAAATGATTTCTGAATTTTTCATTGAGGCATCACTGGAAATGCATAATATATGTCCAGTAATACCAAGATCTATTCCAAGTGGGAAATTGCTTTAGGCTGCAGAAGGCTTTCCTGTGGACTCGGACAGCGTTCTTACAACACAGCTGAAGGGGCTGGCACTGGCTCTGTTTCTATTAACCCCAAACTGAGGAGGTAGGAAGCTTCTGCTAACATCTCAAATGTGGCCATAAAAAATAACTGAGGCCCAGAAGCAACACAGTCGTTTTTGCAGGGCACTGTGTCAGTACTGCTGAGAGGCACACCACCTCAAATACAGATGGCACTGCTCAAATATATATATACGTATATGTGTATGTGTGTTTGTGTGTGTATATATATGCGTATATATATGTATAGTATATATAAGTATGCACACACAGAGAGTGGCTGCACAGAACAGCTCTCAGCTTGAGAATTTCTGCTTTGGACTCCATCCTGTGTTGCACCCATCAGAGAAACCCCCCATATTTAGAATTTGTCCACAAAAGACCTACAATAATACCATAAGAAAACGCTTGGTTTATTATCACATCAAAGTCCGCAGATCTTTTGAGTATTGCTTTTTGAAAATAGCTGACTACTGTAGAATGTGTCTTGGAAAGAAAAGGAGATTAAAAACTGAACCAATACAGTCACAGACGGGAAAAAGTACCCTCTTCATCTCAGCAGGGCGCTGATGCTGCAAGCTCGCAACAATGCTGATGTTCGTATCACCACATTTAATTTTTACGCATTTTTAAAGCTGACAGCTGCCTAATACTCCTCATCCAAAACCAACAAACCAACAAGCGTTTTGAAGGAATCCCAAAGTGTTAAGGCCTACATTTGTACATAATTAAGTGCTGACATATAAAATACTCTTTTATTTGGTTGTCAATTAGCTACTAGGAGAAGAGGAATATAATATCCAAAGGAAGGCTAAAATCTATAAGCTATTAGGGATGAAAAGAGTTATTTTGTTTTGAAAATAAATCTTCATTTATTAGTTTGGAATTCCCATGCTTTAGTATTTATAATATCTTGAGACTTTCTATGAAATACGGAACAAGAGAAGAACAGCTTAGAAATGGTTTTCTTCGGAATGCTATTGACCACCTCATACTTAGGGGAGACTAGCTGAAGTGACTACTTGGTTTTTGCAGTAATAACAGTAGTTACACCATCACGCGTAAATAATCCTGCTCTGAAAGTCAGGAGCTTACATACAATATGCTTGACCAGGTCAAAGAGGCTTGAGGCAGATCAGAAGCCGGTTTTAAGGCAAGCAAAGCAAAACCGTTTAATTTACTTACTTAACCCCGTATCTGTCTCGAAACATGATGTGATCTCTGTATGTTCGATTTACATCGAGATCAATTTGCCTAATATCTGGTGAAGACCCTCGTGCATGACACTTCAATTTCTGGGAAAACAGTAAAGAACACAAATTAAGTTCAAAAATGTGACCTCTGAAACAGCAGAAACCTGCCTGACTTTACACCTGTACTGAAGCATCTGCCATCTCAGAATTCAAAATACTTACTGTAATAGCAACTCCCAAAGTAAAGACTTTTAACTCCCAAAATACATATATACAGGTTCTATGGAGTCAGAATTCACACAGTATAGATGTAAAAAGACCAAGCACACAATACACATTTTTGTGGCACACCATTCACTACCTATATTCAAGGCTGTGTTTCAGCACTTCAAATTCCTAATTGCCATTTCCCAGGTACGGACATCACTGGAGAAAGACAAAGTGAATTTCACTACTCAGGCACAAGAACCTAAGATGCAAGTGCTCCAGACCAGACTTTTAGCGAATGATTTAGTGTGGTTTTCGTACTTTTCCTGCCTTTTTCTCTAAGCAGAAGTAATAGCTACAGAACTACCAGTTATTATCTAAGTATAGATAATGGACATTTCTCCAGTCATTTCCTCTTTCTGTTCTAATCTAATTTAGTTGCAAAATACCTCTACTTTAGCACTTGCTTTAAGGTTCTATAATTAAATCCAATTTTGCACCTGAATACTTAGGAAGCCTGCACAGGTTAGATTGCCACCTTATATTTTGCACTTACAATAATTTTCTCTTGACATGCACTCATTCATTCTCGTTCTGTCCCTAAAAGTTGAGTTCGCCAGATATTTCTAACTGGATTCAACATGGTATTTTCAAAACATTACATCTCCATAGGCATTATTAGAAAATACCACTGGCAATCCAAAAGCTGAGCTCTACACATTCTGGTTGAAGAAACCCAAAAAGGTTTAAAACCAAACCTAATTAAAACCCAAACCAAGAAACACCAAAACTAAGAAAAACAAGGGATCAAGCAGGGAACAGTAACATCCATTCAGTCCGATGAATACAACCAGAAGCTTCAGGCATATCGGGAATTACTTGTAAATCATTGAACCAACTTTAGGAAATGTGAAAAGGGAGAGCAGTAAAATGAGCTTATTGCAAATAAATCAGCTAGAATAATATGGAATAAACTCTTCCTACTTTTCTATTTGAACTACAAACACTTTGTCTTACATTGAGCACTAGATGGTATTAATCATTTCTGAAGATGAATTCACCTCTTTTTAAATGCTTCTAGTTTTATTCAGTATTCTATCCCGCAACTACATCATTCAGTATGAACTCTGTTTTACCCCTCTTGGATCCGCCACTAATCTTACTTATGAAGTTAACAAAATACACTAGTCAAAGAGCAGTCTGTCAGACTAAAGAGAGAGAAATCTCTTAAGAGGAAGAT
Organism: Brotogeris chrysoptera; assembly: GCA_030323915.1. Classification (NCBI taxonomy): domain Eukaryota; kingdom Metazoa; phylum Chordata; class Aves; order Psittaciformes; family Psittacidae; genus Brotogeris; species Brotogeris chrysoptera. The sequence goes on from JARCZZ010004635.1 coordinate 24,934, forward strand.
TACAGATACCAAAATTTAGATAACATCAATGCCAACATCAATCTTCTTTCATGACTGTACAAGATCCCTTGTCTACTCAGACCCAGAGTCTGAGCTCCAAAAGAAAATTCCAAAGCCAAACAAGCAATGCATTTCCCTGTAACTCTGGATGTTACTTCCTTAAGAGGCAGTGAACAGTTAAATTCCTGCTTTAATTTAAACACTCTACAATATTAATTTACCTTTCTGCTAGCTAAACTCTCTCTGTAATCCTTTAGCAGAGAGAGACACAATGAGGAAAAGACAGAATTTTAAGGGCTTTAACTCCCCTTCTGCCTAACTTACTAGCCTGCACATGAACCTTATTCTCCACTCTTGGGCCTGAATTGAGCTCTAATGGCCATCAGCTGTATTCACACTGACAGAAAAAGTAGTTACTAGAGAAAAACTTAGAGGATCACAACCACAGCAATTCAGATGTTGCTGAATCGGGGTAAGGATGGGGACTGAGGGCTAACATAGATTACTTTCCTTATATTCTAAGTAGGAGATACGCTAAAGTGGTGAATTTATGCCTGTGGAATTTGGTGGAGTTAACATCGTGTCACGACTTGCACCTCTGAGAATACGATCAAGTAACCAAACAGTGCTTTGTAAGGGATATCTAAGCTCCACTTGCAAATGAGATGGCAGAAAGACAGCCAGCTTGTTATGGTCTTTACAAGATTAAGGCACCAACCTCCATCCCCTCAGAATACTGAACTCCTCTCACTGAATCTCGGCTAACAAGGCACTTCCTTAATGGACCTTTCTTAAGGAGCTGCAGATTCAGAGGTTTCTGGTTTCTCACTGGGACAGGGCTGGTTTTTCTTATTTTGTTTTACTTTGCTTTTAGAAGGGCTTTTGCAAGAGCTTGAGGGCGGAAAAAGAAATGGAAAGAAGATCAAATTAATTCTATGAATTACAGAAAATCAGCTGGGAAAGCGCTGTTCAATATATGGGCTTTTTCCTAGCTAAAGCAAACAGTAAAGTTCTATACAATTTCTTATCCTTTCTTTTTAACATTGCCTAACAATAAAAGCTTAATAAAGCCGGTACTCTTAGTATGTGGGGTTTTTTGATTAAGTGGAAATCCTCCAAACTCACGTTATAGAAGTCTTTCATTTCTTCTTTCATTTTAGGGATGTCAAGTAGTAAAGACCAGACTTGCCCTCTGAACTGCAGTGGGATTCCTTTATAAATTCTCCTATGAAACTGTAAAAAAAACCAACAAACCACAAATGTAAATGCAGTAAAATCTACAACGTTCTGAATAAAGGAAAAGTGACACACATGCAAGAGAGAGAAACACAAGCGAATCAATTGTCCTAGCAAAGGGATGACCTGCTGGGGACAAAGTGTTCTGTGTCTTTTGGGGGACTGAAGCATCCAGGGTCATTATATGGGACAGGCAAAGAAATGCACACACAGACCAAAATATCATTCTGTGCAGGTTACGCTTAGGAGCCAGGGCTTTCTCATGTAGGAAGCAATCAAATTCGATGCAATCAAAACTGTATCACCTCTGCTGAGCAGCACTTATTCTACAGATACTGAAAAGACTACTCCAAATTTTGTAACTTGGACCCAAAAAAATCAGGTTTTTTTGGAACACAGTATTTCAGGACAAGCCATGGATAACTCACTATAACTACAAACTATTAATGGCAACAGCAAAAGGCAATCAGTAACATCACAAAGCTTTAAAGATTACCAGAAAAAGAGGAAAAAAACCCAAAAGCATAACTGATTTTGAATTTGATTTAAAACACTCAGAGGGCTGAAATGTAGGTAACGCCTACCAACCAAACCTGAGACCACCAAAAAACCCAAGAGATGCCAATTCTAAAGTTAACAGATTCTAGATCATATTTCTCAACTACCAGGTTTCTAAATACATTTTAAAACATTCCCACAAGCACAAGGTATAAAAGACAGCTGTAGAAAGCGTACCTGAAACACAGCACAACCTACAAATGTTCCATGCAATTCTTAGCTGTGAAACAGAAATTCCCCATTCCTGACATACTCTGTTCTGACACATAAAACTTGTATTACAAATGGGTCATAAGGGGGTAACTGAGTACTTGCATGAAACTAGAGGTGGTATATAAACTATGAGTCTTGCCTCTGACATGCTGCTGCTCCGGCACTCGCATTCACTGGTTGGGTTCCTATCTGAAAAATCAGGAGCACTGACAAGTGTCTTCCTCAGTTCTACTCCGATTTGTATCTCTATGCTGCAGCACTTCGGTGCATGAAGGGCCTCTAAACGGAGGAAGGTGGAGGAGATGTCTAGAGACTTGGCTTTACACCGCCAGGAGAGGTTCAAGATAAGCAACTCTCAGAGCAACTGGATCCAACTACTTCTGAAAACACACCACAGGATGTCCTCATCTTTCAGGAGACATGGCCAGTGGGTTTTCTTTCAAGAAAGTCCAGAGGAAGCTCACAAAGATGCTCCAAGGGCTGCAGCAGCTCTGCTCGGGAGACAGGCTGAGAGAGTTTGCGTTTCTCAGCCTGAAGAAGAGAAGGCTCCTTAAGGGGAGACCTCAGAGCAGCTCCAGTGCCTAAAGGGGCTG
>JARCZZ010004636.1:21178-38981 GCA_030323915.1 Brotogeris chrysoptera
CAGTCCCTCATGAAGAGTCCCTCCCCAGCATCTCTATAGGCCCCCTTCAGATACTAGAAGGCTGCTATGAGGTCTCCACGCAGCCTTCTCTTCTCATAGAATCATAGAATAGTTAGGGTTGGAAAGGTGCTTAAGATCATCTAGTTCTCCAGGCTGAACAGCCACAACTTTCTCATGCTATCATAATATTTCTCTGCCCATTAAATCTTACATATGGAACTGCTGAAATATGATGTAATTTTATGAATTAGTTTTAACTTTGTTAGTTAAATTTTCTCTTAACACATTACATGAACTGCATTAGCAAACTGTACTTTCCTTTTGGAATACTTGAAGATTTCAAAGCTGTATTCATAGATATTGCACATTCATATTTAAATTATTTTTCATCTTTCCAGTGCATTCATACAATACAGAACTTTTTTACAAAGCCTACCTTGTAGAAAAGCTTGTGTTTGCTACACCAAAAAAATTTGGTCAGCTATGTTATCTAACCTCTGTTTCTGTCAGGTTCCTTTTTTGGTTGGCTGAGCTGAATTCTGATGGATTCAGTTAATGTGCACAGTGACAAAAAAGTTCTGTTCTGCTATTAGCATTAGTTTCTCATGTATCACTCACTTGACTTGAAAAATTAAATATTGCTCCTCTTCTTAGAATTTTTTTCCCCATTTTTAATATTTTCAGTCAAAATCCATATTACAAGATATAACATCAGTTATATCAGTTATATCAGTGTCTGCCAGCACATATGTTTGAGGTTTTCTTGGCAGCAGGTCATGTAATTATCATTTTCTGAATACTTGCCTGATCTAATGCATAGAGATATGAGTATTCTGTAATTGACTTCAGGAATTCATATTGTGGTGGTCAGCTTCTGTAGCCACTTTAAGTAGTTCACATGCTGAAATAATATGCAGAATACTAGCATTCAGAAGCCTTAAAAACATTTTACTTATGACTTGTTGAGATGCTTATGAATTTGCTATCATCGTAAATCAGAGACTTATCAGAGTAATTTAACAACACTGGAAAATGTTACATGTGTTTTCTATAAATGAGGCACAGTGAAGAAACAGCTTGCAGTGAAATTTGCTGTAATGCCAGAAAATGGAATAACATCTTCTGCCAAATATTCTTTTTTTTTCTTTTTTTTCCCCCCTCTTCTAACAGGGCATTTAAAAATTGAGAGCATTTTTAGCACCTTACTATTGCAATATTATAGTTAGACCTAGAATAAGTAAAGCCCCTGAGTTCATGCAAGGCCATGAGTCCTGATGGCATTGCGCTTAAGAAGAAATTGAAGCTTTCTTCACATATGATGAATTGATCACATTGCTATTTCATCCAAAATCCAATTGACCTGACAGCCAACTCAATTCACATATTTTTCACAATGCTAGGAAACTTTGCCTTCACTTTCCCTACATGAATACACATTGTTTTACCAGAGAATTTGCAAAGATCAGAACAGGGAAAGAATCCCACTTCAGTGCTTACTGAGCTATTTTTTGTTTGCTTCTGTTCCAGCTAGGTACAAATTCAAGAATGGAATGTGAAATGAAACGCAGTGATACCACAGATCCAGAGCAGTGTCACCCAGTGTTCACATACTCGGAGGTGGGCTCTGCTATCAAGCTCAGGAGCTACCACATAGTTCAGTTGAGCCTGGCATAAACCCAGGCAGACTCAAGTAAAAATTCCCTGTAAAAAAAATTCAAGTAAAAATTAGAATCCTCTGCAGAAAATCTCTTTACATTCTGACAATTCAAATAAATATGACCAAATATTTTTCCAAACAGTCTCTGCTCTGGATATATAGCAGCCCAAGCCACTATTTCTCCGAATAACAGAATGCATTCAAGTGATATATTCCAGAATAATATTTTGATTTGGTTTGTGCTTTGATAATTCTTGTTCAGCTAATCTGTGCAATTGTTTGTTTGCCTATATTTCTCTTTCAAGGTCAGTCTGACATGCTGTGGAATGCTACTTAATTACAGCTCAAAATTTTGTAGGTAAGCTCCTGAATAAAACATCAACACGGTGACCCCGGATAGTTGCAGCAATGAATGCAACTATCACATTTATGCCAAATTACTGGTTTATGTCTCTGTGTTAAATGTGGATCTTCTTTTCTCAGTTATTTAGCAATTAAATTGGTAATTTTTCTTTCTCCTTCACATTACACAATTCTTTAAAGGCATATGACACACTTTTTAAAGGCATATGTTTTTAACGGAACCACTATGCTGGTTGGCAAAGGGGAAAAGATGAATAGAAAATATACTTTTCTGAAAACTTATCCCTAGCCCAGGTGATAACCTATGCTATTTATGTAGTTCTTCATAGATTGTTCTGTGCTATGCATTACACAAAACCAAACAAAAAGGTATTTCCCTCGAGACTGCTTTTAATCTAGTTCAAAGATGCAAAAGCAACACATGAATAATAAATGAAACAGCAGTTTCATTAAAAATTCTCACTACAGTGATCATTTATTTGTGGCCATAAGATTTTTTTTTTTAATTTTTAAGTGTTTTAACTGTGTAAATAAACTGAGCCACATTTTTTCTAAGCAACTTATATGTGCAAAAATTAACTCACCAATATTTGCACTGGTGCACCTAAAAGCCTCACTAGATCTTTTATTTATTTATTTATTTTTTAAAAAGTTTATAGTTGTAAATTCCTTCCCTCAACATTCAGGGTTACTGCATAATGGTTCATTAACAGAAGCTATAAAAAATGCATGGTTTTGAGGTGCTGGAGCATGTCCAAAGAAGTGCAATGAAGCTGGTGAAAGGTCTATAAGAAGTAGCTGAAGGAACTGGAGAATATTAATTTAATTTGGAGAAAACAAGGCTCAGGGGAAATCTTATCACTCTCTATAACTATATAAAAGGAGATTGTTGCAAAGTGGGAGTCAGCCCCTTCTCCCAAGTAACAAGTAACATGCAATAGGATGAAAGGGAATGTCCTCAAGTTGCACTAGAGGAGGTTTAGATTGGATATTAGGAAAACTGTCTTCACTTAAAGGGTTGTCAAGCTTTGGATGATGCTGCCCAGTGAAGTGGTGAAGTCACCATCTCTGGAGACACTTAAAAGATGTATAGATGTGGTTCTTAGGGACATGGTAAACTTGGTACTTTAGTGGTGGACTTGGCACTGCTGAGTTAACAGTTGGACTCTATGACCTTAAGGGTCTTTTACAACTTGAGCAATTCTGTGATCCTAAGGTTCTGTTTAGAATCTACTGTAATGCTGACTACTGTTTATTTAGTTCCAGTAAAAAATCTATGCACATCACCATGTGCAGACTGAATCTTACAACTATATTGAAGCAAGATTTGCAAATGCAACAGGAAGATTTGTAATCTATTTTGCATTTCCTAAAGGGTAGCCAGTGCACAGAATTATAGCTGCTAAAATGAACACATGCAAATTTAGTATGAATGATAAGCAAATTAACTGAACATACAGGAAGAAATGAGGTAACCAAGGATTAATAAGGCATTTCTTCAATATTCTCAAATAAAGACAGCTGCATTTTATCAATACTACTAATAAAACTTGTTAAACTTTACAAAAACACCTAAGTTCCTATCACCTACTGAACTGGATGTAACACAAATGAAGGTAAAAGACAGATGTTACAATCTCTTTCACCCAAGGGATATAATATTAAAGAAAAAAATTTGGATAGCAGTAGAGTGTATCAGAAAAAGTATTTGCAGAGACTCAGGAAATATAAATGCCATTGTATAATGTACTCATGAGGTTTCATCTGGAAATTCCATAAAATTCTAGCTGTTCTCACTCAGAAACGAAAGAGATAAAATTACAAAGCGGCAGAGAAAGCTCCATAGCATGAACAGGGAAGTGAGAAAGGTTGACTTTATAGACACTACTGAGAGAGCATGACTTGCTCATTCTACTAAAATGAAGGCTAGAATGTGGAGAGGAATTATGACTGATATTTTTGCATAATGAAGGGATGGTGTAGGAAGATGAGGTAGGACGGTGTCAGAAGAAAAGAGAATCAGTGGGGAGGTAGAAGTACTTTAACTGCAAGATCGGCTAACACAAAAAAATGTAAACTGGACAGAAATAAATTCAGGTTGAAAATTAGAGGAAGGATTCTGATGAGAGAGTAGTGAGCTTCTGGAACAAGCTTCTGGCTGGTGCCATGGAGACAGAGGAACCCATATCTAATTTTAAGATGCCCTGATCACAATGGCTCTCTGATAGCAGGAAGCTTGGGTTAAAGTCCAGGGCTTTCTTGCAGCTATCACACTTCATATTGGTTCAAGTAGTTCATTGAGCTTCATAGCAATGAATCCTGACGAAAGGACAGATCAGACACATCGAAAAAAGTTGTCCTTAATCCCCAGCACTACATTATGAACCTTTCAGAAATTAGTTTAGGCTTGTTGGAGTTTCTATTCAGCTCTCGATCTCTACATTTAAACTGCAGTGACATTCGAAATAGCTGACATGGTAGAGTGAGTTCAGACATATGAAGAAAATCACAGTACTCATGTGCTGCAGTCTTTTTTTTTACTAATGAATTTTCAGAAAATATATTGAAATGTGTTTGCTCTTTATCACTGAAATTTGACAGGGTATAGATTTTTATAAAGACAATCACCATGGTATCCTGACAGTTTCCATGCTGGGACACCTCATCACTTGGCTTGATCAGAAATAGTCTTATAATGGATTTCCAGAAGAGTCAATACTTTCATGCTGATTTTAGCTGTGTAGAAAAGGATATGCAAAATCTCAGAAAATAAATAATATTACAATACTGTAGTTGGCAGCATTCAAGTGAAACATATCTTCCACACTCCTTCTGTTGCTGGAATTTGAAGAATTGAGTCAGACAAGACCCTCAATTGTACATTCCAGAACATTTAACAAAATGTTAAATACAAGCTTAGAAAAAAAATATAGTCAGCAGCTTCCATTTGTTTTTTAATTTTGCTATGGCTCAATGAAAATATTCTAAGTTCAAAAATGGCTCCAAATACAAAGCAAAAGTGATGGATGATAAATCTAAGGTGAAGAATATAATCTCATTAACTACGCTAAATATGTAAATTGTGCTCCTTAATCTTGAAGAAGAGGTCATCAGCTAGATTTTGTTCTGTTAATAGCTGCAGGATGACTCAGAATAAGCAGGAAAAAAGCCTAAAGCAGCACATGTAGTATGCCTGAGAACTGTGCATATAGATCTGTTCACAGGGAGATATTTGCACCACACAATGCAAATATACATGGTGAAACTACTTCTTGAGTGCTGCAACTAATGGCACTGCAGATATGACCAGACATCAGGTAACACTGGAGCAACCAGTCAGACCAGGGATCAGTAATCACCTCCACACGCACTGCCTTCTCTGCTAATAGCAAATTGGTTGATCTTGTGAAACAATTTATTTCCTTCCCTTGGAGGTCTTGATGATGCCAAGGCTCTGCACACTGAGAAATAGGCAAAGATAATTTGAAATATATACTATGACACCTCATATTATTCAGATGTATAGACTTTTCTAAATGGGACAATCATTCTTTGCAAGACATAGGCTAAGTGTTAATTTCCTGGAAGTTTCTAAGGAATCTCCATATGTTTAGGTCAGGAAAAAAAATCCAACTAAAAACCTGCCAATCTCTTAAAGATTTTTTAAACATTTCCCCAGGGAAGAGATTAATTTGCATCTCTGCTGCAAACAGAGTAATTCATGCAAGTCTTTGTCTCAGTAAATGCTTGGCCTAATTCAATGAATATTTTATTGAAAGGTCAGATACGGGAGTGTTATGAAAACCTCTTTTTTACACAACATGGTGCTTAGACAAGCATATAAGTCATATTTTTAAATCACTTTCTTCCATCCTTGCTCCAGCAGAGTAGTACTTTGTTCCATAAATAGCCATCAACTGTCATCTCCAATACATGATTTTTTATTGAATAAAGTAATCCAGAAATTACTGCATGGTTTTTGTAGGAGTTACAAAGTCTGGCCTTAACGTGCTGGCTACAACTGGAAAAATTATTAACTGTATTACTCATGTATTGAGTTTCCACCTTTCATTCCAAAAATAATAGCAACCTAAGTTTACAGAAGTCTAGGAGTTCTGGATATTGTAGAAAGGCATAACTGAAACATTGGGAAGATGACTGCTGCATTGATGGCTAACAAAAATTATACAAGCTTAGAAAGAATAAAATGGTTACAAAAGGAAATTTAGGAATCGATACAAAAAAAAACCCGTTAATTATTGTAAGAACAGAAGAATCTGTTCAAAACTTCTACTTCACCACTTCACTGACACATACAGTAAACATCTTTAGAGAAAAGGAAACAGTTCAATTGGCTCTTTGCAGATACCTCAGAATTTTCAGGTGCAATTTATAACATACTCTTGCAATTCATCATTAAATAAATCTGAACATTCTGCTACAGAGTATCAGATAGATATGAAAAGTGGACACAAAATTAAGAGAAGGAAATTTCCATCCCAACAGAAATGTTTATATTTCCTTATTCTTTTTCCAAGATTTTCAGTATGTGAAGATGAGTGCAATAAGGGGAAGCAGCATATTAGTTACAAAAATGCTACAAGCAAAATGAAGTGTGGGCGCTTTGCTGATCTGCCTGGAAGACATAATGTTCAAGAAATTTATATATATATTCTTTTTAAGTATTTTAAGCCTGTGTACAGCATACAGACAACAGTGGATGAAGCATCTTTCTAACTTCATGCTTAAGCTCCTGACCAAGTAAATTGTAAAAGTCCCTTGTTCCAGGTAGGAAGATCAAATATGAGCAAAGATCTCCCTCTTACAATGCATGCAAGCTTGTTCAGAGTGCTGTAAAATTAAACTTGTTCTTTCCCTTGAAGTACTCCTAAGCTTTCATTTTAACTCTGCATTGACAGAAGAGACTAAGTAGTAGGCAAATAAGAAAAATTATCTTTAAAAAACAACAGGAGGATTACCCTGATCATATAGCATAAATATCGCTGGTTTCTGACTCACCCAGAGAAAAGGACTGTGATGGTTTATCCCCCGTAGGCAGCTAAGCACCACACACCCACTTGCTCACTCCCCCATAGTGAAATAGGGAAAAGAATTGGAAGGATTGGAAGGGTAAAAGTGAGAAAACTCATAGGCTGAGATAAAACTAGTTTAATGGGTAAAGCAAAAGGCACACACACAAGCATGCTGAGCATGATACCATATTGGTATGGAATATCCTACTGGCCATCTGGGGTCAGCTGTCCCAGCTGTGTCCCCTCCCGGCTCCTTGTGCATTCCCAGTCTACTTGTTGGTGGGGTGGGGCGAGGAGCAGAAAAGGCCTTGACTGTGCAAGCACTGCCCAGGAATAACAAGAGCATCCCTTTGTTATCAACACTGTTTCCATAATAAATCCAAAACATAGCCACATAAAAGCTACTGTGAAGAAAATTAACTCTAGCTTAGCCAAAACCAGTACAAAAAGCCAGAGACATCTCCAGGAGAAACACCTATTATTTTATTAAATAGTATTTTCTATCCTGAAAGTCCACTTTCCTAGGCTTCTTAGGAGTATCTCCTAGGCATTAAGTTAGTGGGCAAAAGAGAAAATACCTTCTTGTCCTGCTTAATGCAGATATTACTAAAAAAATGTGATTATTTTATCACGGAATATTCCAATTTATCTGGTTTTTCTTTTTTTTTTTTTAATACTATTCTTTACTGGACACTCTGAAAATCTCAGCTATTTGGAACCTCTTGCTACAGAGCTACATTTTTAAACTGAGGAACTCATTCAGTTGTACCTCATGCTGAATTTTCAAATGGGCAGAAAAAATTAAATGAAAACCGCTTTCAGTACAAAAAGTAGTTCTGTCAGGGTTAATCCTTTGTGAAAACATTTTTACAGATTTGGGTTCTTTGGTTTCTTTGTTTTTTTATCAGAGTGCTAATAGGGAAGAAAATCTGACAGAACAAGAACATGAATTAAACCTTCTCCTTCATTCCTTCCTAACTGTTTCACTTTGATAATCTGTCTGAAGACAAATGCAGTGATCAGATTCAAATATAAGCCCTGTTTTCTTGCTGCTTCAAGCAAAAAGACTTTGCAATGGCACCTTACAGCACTAAGTTAGGGACCACAAATTTGTGCAAAGAGACAAGATTACATGGGAATTTAAGGATCTGCCTGTGAAAACTGCTTTGAAGAACTCTCACCTCTTCTTATCCAATTCAGGGATCTTGTGGAGGTCTGTAGATATTTTTGTACCAGTGGAATTATCCCTGTCAAGGACACCTCAAAACATTTATTGTCCAAAACTTTCTCTGTCCTGTGACAGTTGCTGACCTAGTGACAGTTACTCACAATGGCTTAAACACAAAAGTGCCAGTGCAAGGAAGGAATTGTTTGAAAAGTCATCATCTGTTGACTACATTTTTCCAGCTGGAATTTTTTTTTTCTTGTTATCTTCTGTTTAGCTGAAGAACCCAGTGAACAAATGATGAAATAGCAGCTGAAATTCAATAGCATAGTGAGAAGTAATGCAACCAGGGAAAGATATCATTATTGATGGATGTAGGGGACTCCACATTAAACATTATAACTTAAAAAAAAATATAAGAACTATTGTGGATAATCCTCTGAAAATGTCAATAAAATACTCAACCAGCTGTTCATGTAGTAACTGGGTGTTAGTGATCATTCCAGAAAGAATTGAGAACAATGTAGAAGAAATCATTATGTAACATTTTGAAGCCACACAGTTTCATGTTGGAATATTTCATAAAGGTCTAGTCAAATCACTGAAAAAAGTATACTAGAAGATGAATAGCATTATAGAATATTTTACTAATGACAGGAAATTACATAGACTTCAGCTGTGAAATGGAATGTGATGTTTTTACAGGAAAAGATCTGCGAAATCACCATTGACATAGAAAAGGAAGAAAGAGAAAGTTTATACTTTATATGTCATAACAAGATAAATGGAGAACATACTAGGAAATTTTCAGGGAGTAAATGTAGATCAAACATGAAATGAAAATGAAATGAAGTAAAATTAAATGTAAGTGTGTAATCATGACTGCAGGATGCCATGAAATCTTAAAATACAGAGAGGGCTCCAGATAGGTTCAACAATACTCAGGAGATGTATTTCTCCTTCTAGGTACTATATACGGCTGCTATCAATTACATATTGAACTGCTGAAACATATTCAGCAGTTCTTCCAGCAGACAGACATGCATTTAATCAGCATGAATCACATGGTCTTCCAATCCTAATCTTATATCCCAACTCAGTGAACTACAAGAGTAATGGCAAAACTCTAGTTAATAACAGTAGCCACTAAGGGTTAACTTAAAGTTGGTAGATGAGGGAAGAGCTCTGGATGTTGTCTACCTTGACTTCAATGAGGTTTTGATACTGCCTCCCATAAAATTCTGACAAAAAAAAAAAAAAAAAGCTGATGAAGTGTGGGCTGGATGAGCAGTGAGGTGGACTGAAAACTGACTGCATGCCCAGGCCTAGGGGTTGCTGATCAGTGGTGCAAAGTACAATTGAAGGACAGTAACTAGCAATGTACCCTAAGGGCCAGTATTGAGTTCGATCCTGCTTTACATCTTCATTAATAACCTGGATGGTGGGGCAGCATATACCCTCAGCAAGTTTTCTAGTGACACAAAGCTGTGAGGAATGGCTGATAGGCCAGAGGGTCGTGCTATCAGCTGGAGCGACCTGAACAGGCTGGAGAAATGGGCTGACAGTAACAACATAAAGCAACAATGAGAAGTGCCAGGTTTGGCACCTTCTGAGGAATAACCCCATCCACCAGGACATACTGGAAGCCAACTGTCTTGGAAAGCAGCTTTGCAGCAAAAAGCCTGAGGTTCCTGTTTGACACCAAGTTGACTAGGAGCCAGCAATGCACCCTTGCAGCAAAGAAGGTCAGTAGAGAGGTTAATTTCAAATGCACTCAAATGTTACAATTGCAATGCCCCGAGTGAGCATGCAGGAAACACATTCAGATGTGATTACATTCGTCAGATCAACAGCACGTTTACCACTGGATTGGCTGACTCTTCCCTTTTTCCAGCAGAATTTCTCAGTCTTCTTGATACTGCTTTGGCAGATATGTTGACACTTTGGCAGTGTTGCTCTTTGTGTAATTTCTAACATATCAGAAATATATAGATAGAATATACCCATATGATATGTAATTTTTAAGCCACTATGGTACACTGACCAAAATGTATATCTCCACAACTATATAAACATGTATTTATTCACAAAATCATGGAATCACAGAGGTTGAGATGGTTGTTTATATTATTATCTCTATAATGTAAATTTATGTCCACATGCCATGAGAAACAGTACCATTGTATGTTTTAGTTTTCATTTCAATGGATATTTTGCAAAATAGAATTTTAGTACATGTGTTCAGCCAAACTTTACAGTGTAAATTGTGACACAGCTATTACTATGTCATAAGATTGATTAGTTGCTTGCCCCCAGTTGAAGGTGATCCTCCTGCTCTTATAGGCTTCTTAGGGAACAGCAAAGTGAAAAAATGAATAGAATTCATAAGAACAGAAGAATTTAATCCTGAGGCCAGTAGTAATGTCAACTTCAAAAAACACTGCTAATTAACCTAGAATTCCACAGTAGTGTCTAATACACTAGAGAGCAGGAAAAAAACAAAAACAAAAACAAACAAACAAAAAACAAACAAAGAAACAAAAAACAAAACAAAACAAAACAAAAAACAAAAAAAAAAGGTCCCAAAAAAAACCAAACCCAAAAAAACCACAACCACACACACACACCAAAAAAAACCCAAACCAACAAGCCAAAAAAACACAAACTGTGGGCTGTATTGTGCTTCCAAAGCAGGGTTCTCAGAGATTTAAGCTGTGATTTTACTTAAGAAATACTAGTATCAGACATTTGGACTTAAGAATTGCAGAGATATTAGAATTTTTCTGGGTATCTGATTCATTATGTATAGAGAAACTAAAAGAATATTAAGATCCTGATAGATATGTGTATCAAAGCAGCAACAACCCATTCCTCCTTTAAAAGCCTGGAAATCAGGAAACACTGCACACTCAGCAATAACTTTATTGAAGATGTAAGTATAAAGCGGTCTAGTTCATAAAGACAAAAGTTTTTATAAGCAAGTGTTTGTAACAGTACTTGCTTGAAAGAAAAATCCCTGTTTACCATTCCTCAGAGTGCTGGTCCAGCAACTTGTCCAATCTAGAAGAAAAATGAATTTGTTTAGGTATAATATGTAAAAACCAAAACAAATGGAAAAAAAACGCTGTTTGCTAAAAGTATCAGTGTACTAAAGAGAAAATATAAATAACAAATGTAGAAGCAGTCAGTCCATTCATGCTTCACTGCCTGAATATGAAATGAATTTGGGCAGTAAGAACAAATACTTTGTCTCGGAGTACCTGCAATGATAGCTTAATCTGCATGTTCTGAGGTCAGAACAACCTGCTAAAGCCTGAAAAGGGACTGGAACACTATCTCACAAGGAACAAAGTAAATCTGAGCCACTGAGAAAACCAGTACCTTGCCATATTTTATTTTTGTTAGTGTTGTCCCTGAAGAAACATGAAAGTTTGTGCAGTTTTAAATTGCCTCTAAAACAGGCAATGACATCAAACTGTAACAGGCTGCTCGGATAAGTTGTGGAGATATTCAGAAGCCATTTGGAAATAGTCCTGTCCCGGGCTGGAAGGATGGACCAGACGACCTCCAGAGGTCCTTCCAACCTGAGCCACTCAGTGATATGATGATTCTGTCAACACCTCCAATGTAACACAGACATAAGCAGAAGCACACAAAGAAAACAAAGCAAGAATGAAATTGGTGAAAATGCTCGTTAATATATCAGGAAAGTCATCACCTGAATTGTCATTGACTGACACATAGAAAGAAGGAAGATGTTCCTGAATTCAGAGAATAAGAAATAAGACTTAGAGTCTGAAATAGAATAAAACCAGTCAAAACACCTAGTTCAGCCCCAGGCTGCTCTGAAATAGGTCACGGTCTGCAGTACCAGAGATAAAACTGACAGGAGAGGTTTTTCATAGGCTGACTTGATACTACTACTCGTAAGTATTAGAACATGCATTGTATAGTGAATATACTGGAGTATAGCTGGCCTCCCATGGAGACTATAGAAAGTAACAAGGGACATTTCCTCAGGACATGAAAAGAAAAAATGGCCCAGCAAGTTGCACTCCTTCTCTAGGTCCTGCCTTCTCCAGATGAACATAAAGATAATGGAGAACACAATGGAAGTATTCAGGACAAAGGACAGAGGGTTTGTATAACTACTTCAGGGTTTGTTTTGCAAGCAGACACAAACAGCTCTTGATTAGCACGATTCCCTCTTCCATATCATTATGCGTATTGTCATACTGGAAACCAGTTGGATTCCCATCTTTGACAAACTGAATAATCAGTTATTTATACAATGGAGCACTGCCGCTTGGAGACATCAGAGTCTCCCATACCAAAGTACCCAGCAAGTATTAGGGCATTCCTTTATGTTGTGAAAAATACAGTAACAGATCCCATCAACTTGCAGAAGGGAATTCTGTCTGTTTCCCACACTGTGTAGGAAGGGGCAGGAATTTGTAAGCATCAACACAGGCTTTAAGAACCTCAAGTACTCCACTCTTCTCTCCCAAAAAGAAATTATTTAGTGAGTTCAGTTGTGCTTCTGAAGCTTCTGGTCCTTTTCTCTGCCCCCAGATATCTCTGTGATTTAGCAATATGACCACTGCAGATTACCAGGTGTTCATTAAAGGGAGGACAGTATAACCATGAATGCCTGGCTAGTGATACATTTTCTGTGCCTACTATAAGCAGTAGTATTTGAAAACATGCAAAATCTATGTGCTTGCAGAGAATCTTATGCAGGAAGCTGTCTTAGACAGGTTTTCAAAATACTGCACAGGCCGAGAACTTCTTGGCTGCTTGTCATATGCCACACATTGCTAATGCCTAGCCTGAAGAGTTCGAGCAATAGCAGTGTTGATTTGAAGCAGGCCGATTAGCGATACATCCTCCCAGTCAGTAGAAAGCTCTACATAGCCTTTCAGTACTGAAACAAAGCTACTTCAAAAGCTAAGATATGGTGTTCTGGTAACACCATGCATTTATTTAATGGGATGAAGATAGAGTTTTGTGTGGGTGCAGCATGAGCAGGGATATGCACTTGGCAAGACTAGCCTGGGGCCAATAGTCCCTGCTGGGCACTGCTTCTGCTTCCATGGTGCAGTGCCACTGCCCCAGAGGCAGGAAAGCAGGGCATGTTGGTGACAGCATGGTGTCCTGTCAACAGCCCAGTGATCATCAGGCAATGGCAAGGCAGCAAGGCTTTACCAAAGTCAAGCGAGGAAATCTAAGTAGTAATCCAGGAACAGAAGTAGAGGCAGACATCCCTACAACAGGGTTCAGACAGGGACTGGCAGTTCAGGACTATGCTTAAATGGATTCCTCGGTCAGGAGGTGAGGGGATGTCCCAGCTGGAGCTTTTCAGGGCCATCGAGGACTGTTTGTGCCTTCAGGACCCTTACATCTGTATGTAAGGTGAACTCATTCGTGCAAATATATTTGTTATTGAAACTGAAGTGCAAATCTCAGAAATGGAAAATGGAAAGTACCAGGCTGTAAAATAACAGCATGCTGCCCTTTGCAAGCTTCACTCACTTGTAAAAGAGTTGTTTTCACATTTCCCAATGAAACACTGACATAGCTAAATTGATTTACAAAAGCTTTTAAAATAGAAATGTGTTGTTGGATTTTAAAAACTGCTCATTTTCTAGTACTCTCACAAAACAGAGGTTGTGTGTATCCTTATTAGGACAATATGCAATTCATCAAAACAATGGTGCTTCTACAATGCACCATTGGTAGCACTGTGCAGAAAACAGAGCAGGAGTAGGTGCCTGTGCTGTAAGGAAAACTCAGCAATAATGCTTTTATCCTGTTTTGAATTTCCAGAATGTATGAAACTACTTCATTAACTACTGCTAGCTGCAGTGGTACCACTTGCAAGACAATGACACTGTCTCAGATTTATAATTCTCACCTATTGAGTCTGTACTGGGAACTTACGTCAGCATTCACCCTTTCCTGCTTGTGTCACTGGTTTTGTCTGCTTTCAGTACCCCGTTACCTCATTTTCCTACAGTAGTGCTCAATAAATTAATTTTCCCAAAAAACACTAAAAAGTCCTGGCTTTCTACCAGCACTTGAAAGCATCATCATAGTGTGACATTTTCAAACAATGTTGTTGAGGGTGAATGTATGATCCAGCTCCAGGAGAAGAACGACACTTGCTACCAAAATCTGCGTAGGTTACTTATAGCTTATCATATCTTGTGCTGGCTGTTTTGCTTGTGATTCAGGATATATATATATATGAAATCAACATATATGGAAAACTTTCCATTTTCCACCAGTTACTTAAAAGGTTTTTATTTCTTTTTTCAAATTATTAGGGACCACCTTATATTGGTCAATTTTGGCCTCCGGGAAAAATCAAAACCTCTTTAAAAAACAATAAGCTAGCTTTTCATTTTATCTGTTTACTAATAGAATTTGCTGATCGGAATTTCCTGTTCATAGCTTTTAAACTTTCCTCCTATATTTTCTAATAAAATTTACATTTCCAATATATCTATAGGAACATGATCAAGAATATGTACTAGATAGAAACAATACTGAGTATTGTAACAGCTAATTCATAGTAGCATTTGCCATTAATTTCATATAGGTGCTTCATCGTGACTTGGAAGTGTTCACAAGAGTGGAAAAAAAGCTTCTCTGCTGTTAAGGCAAAAGAAATTATATATTTTTTCTCTTCTGCAACTGATAAGTTTTGTTTAGAAAAAAGAAATTTACAAGCCTAAGCTTCTACCGAGAATTACTGCTTGTCTTTACTATGCTCTTGAATCAATGACACCTCTAAGTCTTATAACATTAAATAAACAATCAGACAGCATTATTTAAAGGCCTAAAGACAGACTAACATATGGGCAACAATTAACATTTTAAGAAGTACCATTCAGCAGTCATTTTCCAGTACCACTCTAGAAACTAGTTTATCTTTTTTTCTCACAGTAAAGGTGATTTTTCATTGCTTAACTTCATATAATTCACTTCCCTAGAGATTTTCCAAATAACAATAGGTCTGGGACTCACTAACAGTCTTCTTTTGACCCAAGAACAAAATATGTGCTAATGACTAAAAAACCTAATCAACATTTCTGAAATTTTAGTAACCCTACTAAGTATCCTGGCTGCTACCTAAGATCTTTTGACTTTGAAACTACTTATATGAATATATTCTTTTGCTCTTAGGCAAAAAGAAAAGTCCAGTAGAATAGGAAAAAAAAAAGTAAAAAACAGAAGAGCAATGAAAAAACCCATGCCTGATTACAAACCACTTTCTTTTCAGTTGTAAACATAAATATTAGCCTCCTTCTGCTCCAATTTCAATTTTGTTGTGTTGTCAAGTGTAACATCATTTCAGATGAACAATACCATCAACACTAAATCTACCACATGTGAAAAGACTATATTTATAATTACTGTAACATGTCCTGGGGATATCTACGTGTAAATCATAAATCTGAATGTTACATTTTCTATCTTTATCTTCTCTGTATGGCATCTTTTGTCTATACATCTGATAAACTTAACAGTACTTCTGACAAGACTTTTAAAGGTAAAATAGATATTTTTAGTTGAAATACCTCAAATTACCCCTAGGCATGTTACATAGCAGTACAAGAAGAGAAAGGCACAGTGAATTTGCAAATATTTCTCTTTCTTAAAAAGTCTGTTCATTTTTTCAGTGCCTGTCAAAGAATCTGAGTGCCGAAGCTTCTGAAAAACTGGTGACATGGCAGCAAATGTTTAGTGGAGAATTTCTTTTCATTTCAAACCCATTAACTAACCAAAATAATATCTTTTGAGTAGGAAGGTGGTATTCCATCACTACATAATTCAGTTATGATCCTGAGATGAGAACCCAGTCACCAAGGCAGGAAGAAGCTAGAGATGAGTGACGGTGCTGGGCTCCATGAAAAGAGGTCTTTAAATAAAACACAATAAATACAAATGTGGTCTTCATTTAAAGCCTAGTTCTACAGCTGTGCTCAAAAACCATGAACCATGAACTACATGATGAATGTGTGTAAATGTTCACTGAGACTTAAAGTAAAGGTCAAAGTATATAACATCAGTCAGTCAATCAGTCAAGCAACTGTTTCCATTGATTTTTACAAATTGCTCTTTGGACACACAGATGTGGGATTTAAACCATTTTCTGCTGTAAGTTATTGAACATCACAACGTTTTTTCCCCATACTTCAGCATTCTACTTCAAATGTCACCTTAGTATCTCATTCTTGAAACACAATGATCCATTCTTCATTATGTTAGTTTTGAGTAGCCCTTGAGAGATAATAGAATTATTCGTATGTAAAGTTATATATGTGATTAATTTTATAGGAGCAAGACATTATTGCATAAGTATTTGGAACATGCACTATGTGTAAGACATATTTAAATAGTATGGTGGAACTTGGTTCTGCATTTGAGAACATAATGCACAAACAGTCAAACTTTTTAAGTTTACATATTATAATTTCTTAAACTCTTGTTAACACTGATTGATAGGCTGCTATGGTACGCTGACACTTTGGGATTCATCTTGTGTCAAGAAGGAAATCCTAAAGCAACAGCAATAAGACTTGACCATTTGGAAAGCATTCAGGCATGTCTAAATCTAACTCGGCTATCACTGGTTTTATTACTACCTGTCATCCTTCTCAGTCAGCTTCCTCTTCTCTATTTGGCTGGGTTTTGCTTCTTATTATGAAGTTTTCCAGTGACAATACAAAGCAGTGAACTTCATTTCCTTCATGTATACAGGACCTGAAGGAATCTCAGAACTCTATAATGTTAGTAACAAGAGCAAATTAAAGTACTTTTGAATTCAGACCACTGAATTTCTACAAGACTTCTTTCTTCCTCAGTTTGAGAAAATAGGTCTAACCTAAGAAACGTTTTTTTGTTAAAAAGTTCAACCAACTCTGTATAAGTTTAAGAGCCAAAGAATAATCATGAAAACTGACACGGCAAGGATGAAAAGTCACCACCTATTTCTTTAAGATTTCATCTGAATTCTTTCAGTCTGCTTTTTAGTCTGCAATACTTTTCAGTAGTTTTGCATATATGAAGATGGCTATGCACTAACATTTCCTCCCTCTCATTCATTATTGAACAAATGCTCTGACCACACCACCCAAGACTTAGAAGGCAGATGCAGGGACAGTGACAATGAAGACCCTGGGCCCACTGCAGCAGAGGACCTGGTTCAAGACCATCTTAACCTGAACGTATACAAGTCCATGGGACTTGATGAAATCCATCCACGGGTCCTGAAGCAACTGGCAACTGAAGTTGCTAAGCCACTCTCTATCATATTTGAAAAATCATGGCAGTCAGGTGAAGTTCCCAACAACTGGAAAAAGAGAAATATAACCCCTGTTTTCAAGAAGGGGAAAATGGATGAGCCGAGGAATTACAGACCAGTCAGCCTCACCTCTGTGCCTGGCAAAATCTTGGAGCAGGTTCTCCTGAAAGGCATGCTAAGGCACATGAAAAGCAACAGGGTGCTTGGTGACAGCCAGCTTGGCTTCACTAAGGGGAAATCCTGCCTGACCAATCTGGTGGCCTTCTATAATGGGA
>JARCZZ010004637.1:0-44314 GCA_030323915.1 Brotogeris chrysoptera
AGAATGTAACTCCCACGGGTTGAGATAAGAACAGTCCGGTAACTAAGGTATAACACAAATCACTACTGCTACCACCAGTAATATAAATGACCAGGGAAATACAAGGGAAGAGGATACGACTGCTCACCACCCAACGACCAAGCCGTAAACTCAACTCTTCCGGGTTCCTGCCCCCAGTTTTTTACATCCTGGGCATGATGTACCATATATGGAATAGCTCTTCGGTTAGTCTGGGTCAGGTATCCTGTTTCTGCTTCCTCCTGGATTCTCCTCCTCCCTGGCAGAGCATGAGACTCAGAACGTCCTTGGTCAGACCAAAACACTCTAAGCTGTAACTATAAACTTCAGTGTTATCAGCGCTGTTCCCAGGCCGAAAGTCAAAAACACAGCACTGCACCAGCTACTACGAAGGAGAAAAATGACTTCTGCTGCTGAACCCATGACACCATATAATGGAACGAATTCTCAGACTGTTAAGTCCCAGATAAAATGGAGGAAAAAAAAGAAGATGTAACTGAATACAAACCACACAGAATTAAGTGGATGGGGATAGACATCTTCTGAAAACTTGCAACACTTTATTGTTGATTTAGTTTCAGCTTTTCCTTCAATAGCTGTGTTAGGAAGAAATAAACTGATCTGACATTTAAAGACACAAAACCCAAAATTCAAGGTCTGAAGTTCTATTGGTTCAGTAAGCAAGATTAGTTCAAGATAATTAAATGTGCTATTTTCTACAAATACCATCAGGAACGACAATATTTTGAAATTACCATTTGCAGTGGTTTCTGATGCTGCAACATTGCTTTTCAGTAGGTAAGAAATTAATTCTTCCTTCTCTCTTTTACTTATCTACTTCTGTTCACCTAATGTAACACCCCCCCCCCCGAAGAAAAACCAACCCAAAACCGAAAAAGAAACCAACCACCCCACAAGACAAAGAACAAAAAATCCTAATGGCAGAATACCCTCTAACTTTTCTGCTTAAAATATTCTGAAGTGTCAACCTGAGTCCATGAGTCCGTTAAAAATTGAACAAAGTAAAAAATATCTCAGTAACTTTCTTGATGGCATGAAAGTTAAAATAATCGAGAAAAGACTATTATTCCTCATAGAATTAAAAACGGTTTTAAACCATGTAGAATAAAAACACACTCAAAGCAGAGGTTTAATTTTAGCACTCATAATTATGGTAAAAAGATACAATACTCTGTAATAAAATATTTTGTAGGAAGATTCTCCCCTTAGTTACCACTAAAAAAACTGTTATCTTCCTTCCTTCGTATCATCTGGCTTTCCAAAGTATCAAGTCAAGCATTGCAAAACTTCTATGAGGTTCAGCCATCTATCTTTTGTTAAGTCCCTTGAAACCAGCAGACTACTGGGAAAAACTTCATCACACTGGTACAAAAGCCATACAATTCTGCACATGTTTACAGATATTTTAGCCCCAGAACCTTTCTCATAAGTAACATTTGGATAATTGGAGCTATTTGTCAGCATATCCTAAATAAACTGGTTTGCTACATTTTAAATACTCTAATATCTTACAGCCTGTGATAATGAAATAAATCAGAAGACAATGTTGAAGATATGAAAGATATTTTAACCTGGGACTCAATTTTTATTGTTAGGTACAACCAGGACTGAGATATGAGCTTCTCCACCTCTGCAGGCAGTAGATCAAAGCAGACCCTGGTGTCGGGTTGTGCAGCTGGAGAGTTATCAGCACAAACTGCATGGCAGCCAAAGACACTGCAACTATTTCCACTGATGCTGGACCAAATGGTCCTCAGTTATCCATCTCTTTAGTTCCAATATATGAGGAGCTACTTAGCTGAAGGTGTGATTTATAATATGGCCAGCAGTGAAATTGTAACCATGACATTAAAGTTCTCTGACATCTGTACCTGTTGAAATAAATGAGATGGTCTCTGCAGACATGAAGAGGCACTTACTGTCATGTTGAGCAGTTGATTAGCTGGCTGAACTCAGTGAAAATGCCTTCTGTCCCTGAGCTCCAAGTGATTGCTGCCCATCCTACTCCAGCATGTTAAAATCTGGTAGAAAACATTAAACAAGATACACTGGAGGCATTTTATTTATTTATTTATTTTAATCTCACAAAAATAGATGATAGAAGGTTTTACTTTAATAGAAGAGGAGCAGACAAGCTGGAACAGTGAACTGCCATCCCCCATCAGTGTGAGAGCTCCCTGTCTGGAAAAGCAGCTGTGATGCTGCTCACAGCTCTCTGGACCAAAATTATCAGAAAACAAGAAAAAGGAATGACAAGTTAAGGAAACCTAAAGAAAGATGCAGGTTCACACCAAGTGGCTTAGTGATTATGCAGATGAGCTGCATTTATTTTCCCTTTGTACTTTACAGTTCAGATATAAACTATAGCAGTTACTGAGCAGGGCTCTTGTCAAAGCATTCTTCCTAGCTCTACTTCCATCTTCTGTATCTATTTCCAGTGTGCACTAAAATAACTTGAGCTCATTTGCAGCATCAGCTCTGATCTGTAGTTACTGTTATTTTCATATCTAAAAATAATTCAAGTTTATTTATGGCGTTGTTTTGACTACCAAACTGCTGACGTCAACCAAAATCATAGAAAGAGAATCAATGACCAGGCTTAGATTATTTTCAACCACAGAACAAGAAGTTTGACAAAAGTGATGATAAATCAGGATGACTCTGCAAGAAAGAGTCGTCTTCTACTTCTTCAAGGTACTGGCATGTTGATTTTGTTAAGAAACAGTAAACAGCTTCTAGCAATAATATGCTTCCACATGATAGTTGTGCAATAACAAGTGTGTGCATGCCGGTGATAAGAGCTATTTTCACATGAATTTGCTTTGGATGTGAAGCATTCAGACCTTTCACACAGATGAAACGGCATGGATGTGGAAAGCTACGTAGATATCCCAGACTAGACAAAGACTAGGTTTGTCCTATGCCTTCATCTTTGTGTAGCAATTAAAACTTGTAAGAATTTATTTTTTTTTAGGATACAAATATGTCTCAAGAATTCAGTAGCTGCATTTGGGAATGGCTTCTGGAAAATAGTAATATCATTTTCTATGGAAAGTGCTTTTCATTCTACTTTTAAAATTTTTATTATTTTCATTTTAATAACTTAGTTTAAATGTGGAACTTTTTCTTTGTGTGTCATAGTTGGAACTGTAGAGCACTTTCCCATTAAATCAGTGAATTGTGCCTGATTCATCCCTGACTCATTTTGCTGAAGTTCTTAAATATATCCAGAGAAACAGGCCTCACTTCAAGTAATTTATTTCCTTTTTTCATGTTGGTAGAAATCCCTTTATTATTGGCATTGCACAGTTTAGGCTGAAAATAAAACACAATAAAATTCAGCCACTCAGTTAATTTTGAGAGTTTGAGTAAAGCCAAATGTTGGAATTATCCAAGTGTGTAAGAATAAAGCTGAGGTGTTTGTCCTGAAGGCCCTACAACAGCGATTTCCATTTTTGCAGTACTTTCATGATCTATTACACTCTTCTGACACTTCTAAATTGTCTCTAACATGAAAAAACAGAAAAACCAAAAAAAAACCCAACTAAAATCAGGAAGTCTCAGCATTTACCTTTGAATCAGATTTTTTTCTCAAGAGTTAAATTTTTGAGCTAGCTTGAAAATACTGCCATTTTAAGTTTTTTGAATGAGCACCTCTGAAGGCATAATCTGAACCACAGTATCTCCAGACAAAACAGCAAAATGAAGCCTCCATCATATGAATATACCTACATCTGTAAAATTGCTGTTCAGTTCCTCTGTGTCATCCTCTTGAAACAGTCTGACTGGAAAAGCAAGGAAGCTCTTTCAAAGTTGAATATTACAATTTTGTATTTAAGATAATGCTGGGAAATGTTTATACAGAAGTTTGTGTTCTGCAGAATAGACTCTGTCTCTAGTATCAGATCTTTAAATATTAATAGAAAACTTTTCCGAACAAACCCCAAACCTCCCCCAGTAAAAAAAATGTCTAACATGAGACTTTGCTGCAGATGATGTTTGCACAAGTGCCTGCAAAAAGATGCTGAATACTGATGAATTTATAGGATTCTTTTACTTCTCACTACTACTAATTCCCCATTTCTTCACATCTGCACATCAATGGGTGATCATTTGATACTAAAATATCCTTGAAAAAATGTATAGCAGTAAGCTAAACAAGAGTAAATCCATATTGAGCTTGAGGAAATATAACAGTTCATCAACTTAATATATGAGAAATGATCATATCAGTGAGAAATTCTTTAATAAAACCGAGCAAGTTTAATCATTAAGCAGGCATGAAATCTGAAATGGATTTGCTGACTTTAACCCAAAGCTCTCAGTGTAGAGTAACAGAAAGAGTATTCACAAATTTTTTATTTATCAAATATTTTTATAAACCTGAATCTTTTATGACTAAAATCTGCTATTAGCTCATTTTTTTAATTCACTAATTCTGAAGGAGCAGCTCAATTTACTAAAAATACTGATTTTTAATGTGCTTCTTATGAAATGCTTATCAAGGTCAAGCACTATAGTTTGAAGAGTGGAATATGTTATTTCATTATAATAAGTTTGATTTTATGCTATTCAGAAACATTATTTTTAAAAAAATCCTATAAATGTGCATTACTTGCACTGAATTTTCAGTTACTTTGACTAACAAGTTCTTGTTAGGATATAACCTCTGGAAATTCCCTCCGGCCACTCCTATCCAGCACATATGAAATTACTGTCGTTCCTTGGTATAAACTGTTCACAGAAGCCTTCAGTAACCTCTGCATCTCCAGAAACAGGTGCCTTGTGCTTTATAGGCATCTTTACAACTGCAGAGCAAGTTGTAGTGGTAAGGGCAGAGCTGCCAGGCAAAGTGGCCAAGCTGCTGTACTGGCACTGGTGCAATGGCTCACTGCTCCCTTCTGCTCTGCTGGCTATGGTTTTCCAGCATGGGCACTTTTAAATGACATACGGTGAAACAGAAGCAAAAAAAAAAAAAGAGCACTTTTGGTGTGGAATGTACTCACAGCTCCTTACCTTGTAATGTCACACCATTTATTTGTATCATGCACATGCTGGAAGCTTGTTGCTGAGTAGCTCTTCACTCAACAATGGCATGCTCCTAGGGAGCAAGACAGAAGCCACATTCATCCCACAACTTCTGACCAGCATACAAATTGCAGGGTCGCCCCAGCCACCCCTTCTCCCAGGGTGACAGAACCATAACTCAACTCTTCAGATCTATTTGACCTGAAGCAGAAGCTATCCAGAGAGAAAACAGTAACAAAGAATTACTGGTAAATATTTTTTCCTCATGGTCAAAGCAGTTTTACTTTTTCCCCTAATCCAAGCCCTTCCTGAGACTGTACATCCAGCAGGAGAGACAGCTATCCAAACACACCAGCAAAGACCTGACTCCAGTTAAAAGCAACCCCACACTCCTCAGAGAGAAAGTCTAAAACACTAACACTGCTTTTTGCATTGTTTGACCTGAACCGTTACGTATATGCTTTAGAAAGGACATAAGAAACCTGCACAGAGAAGCCTACTATTGTGCAGTGTTGACAGACTTCTCCAGCCCTGTCTGTAGTCCCTCATGTGCTTCGCATGTGTGCTAGGGATACACCTTACAAGGAGGGTGAGGCTTATACCCTAGGTCAAGCTCAAAAGAAAAACTGAAAGAGAGATCACAGGTAAAAAGTAATGAGGACAGCAAACTTTGTGTATCTGGCACTTAAACCATGAGACCAACAAGTTAGCCCAGGTACCACTGAGTAACATTTGATTACATTCGTACCTAACTCATACACAAGGGAAGAAGCTGATGCGCAAATTCTTAAGAAATTTCCATTAATAAAACTTCTATAACGAGCAGAACTCAGCCAGAGCAATGGTACTGTCCACAACAGAATTTTTTGTCCAATTGCAGCCACTAGACTGTGATTGCAGGAACTGTGTGTAAATCACATTTCCCTTCCCAGCTTCAAGTATTCTAGCTGAGGGATACGCTGCAGTCACTATGTATTTAGCAACCCTCAGACCTTTTCTGTGAAATTATTTCGAGGGGAGAAGCTCACAGCTTATTATCTAGCTTTTCTTGCATGAAGACTCAGCCCTTTTTAGTTGTTCTGATGTTTGTTGCTACCAGTTTCCTGTCAAACTCCTTATTTTTTCATATAAGCCAGAGATGACAGTTTATCCTTTTGCAGTGTCCTCTGGCCAGTCCTGCCTTATTTAGTTATTCCTCATGCAGAAGCCATTTTATAAATTTAATTAATCATCTTACATTTTATCTGGACTTTCTCCAGTTCTGATCCATCTTTTTTAGATAAGCAGTGTTCAAGATGCAGACAAACCTTGGTTTCATACAGTGGGGAAAGAGATTCTCTATTCCTGTCTCAGGATCCTCAGTATTTGGTTACATTTTAAACACTGCTGAGCAATAGAATTTCTTTAGTGAATTATCACAGCCTGAAGATCTCATTCCACCATGGGGAACTTCTGGTTTGTTAAGCAATGAAAACAGAGGAGTCATTTAGCTTCTCTGCAGTCACTTTATCTCTCTAAGTACTGCCTTTCTGCCATGATCATCTGTCGGCCTTACACACTTTCTGGCTGGCTTCCTGTGCTAATGTGCTGGAAGGTTTACTCCAATTCTGGATTCATGATTTTTTGTTTTGTTGGTGGTGGTGGTGGTTTTGGGTTTTGGTTTGGTTTTGTTTGGTTGGTTGTTTTGTTTTGCTTTTTTACCTGCATTTTTGGGTTGAGGTGAGGTAATAAAACAGTGGTGCTATGGGTCAGCATTCCTCTAGTACTGAATTTCCTGCCTGCATGCACCATGAAACCAATTACCGCTTTGCAATGTCACATTTAAGGATTGAGTAAAATGTGTCTCTGAGTACATTCACATTATATAGCCAGGCACCTGCTAGAGAGCCTTACTCTGCCAGAGCATGTACACTTCTGAATTAAAGCTCTTTTTCCACCCCACCTTTTCTTCTTTTCTTCATGGCTTGTAGTAGATATAGTTCTTTAGCAGTAGATTTAGAACCATATATTTCTTTTTCATGCAATGTTTGTATTTTCAGTGCATTGTTCTAAATTCATATGTTGCGTTCCATAAATATTATTATCAGTAATGATCAGCAATTTCTGGTTTCTACAGTCTCCTCTTGTCCCCAGATCACTGCTTGCTCGGCACAAGGAAGGCAAATATGGGGAGTCCAGGAGAGATTAGGAGCCGATTATGCTGGTCCCCAGCTCTTGTCCTGAGGCTGTAGCAGGGCTGTGCTGCCTCTCTCCAAGCTGCTGCTCTGACTTGCTGTCCAGTCTACTCCAGCTCTATGCTGCATCTTGCTTCCCAGCCACCTCCCACTCACCACAGAGCCTCTTTTGATCAAAAAAGAAAAAAAAATAAAAAAGGAGAACCCCCCCTGCAGTTATTGTTCTCCTGCATTGAACGCTTTGCAAAAAGGAGTAGATATTGTTTTCATGTTTAATGCATGCACTTAATTGCCTACAATACTAAAACACAGTCCTGCAAACACAAAACAGAGATTCTGCCAGTAATGAATGATTGCCCTCCAGTTCAACAAATGATTGATCGATCCTTACTTTCATTTATTTCCTGGGCTCCTCCTTAGTGGACTTTCTGCAATAAAAAACCTAACAGATTTTTTTCTAAATAGTTACTAAACTCTGCATGCACAAATGTTCTTTACCATCTTAGTTCACCCCCCTGCTGCTAGTTGGAAAGATGTTCTGTGCCTGTAGCAGAAACATCGTGTGCAATACATTAATCATCAGGAAAGATGGTGCCGAGTAACTAGGTAATAGCTTTGCTAATATTTGTGCCTTTAAAGACTGGGAAACAACTGAACTTTAAAAATCTTGTTAAAATATATTTTTCTTAAGAGAGTTCACTATTTCAATGTATGGCAGCACATCAACTGAAAATGTACAGGTTACCACAAAATATGCAAAATTAAGGCTGCTGGAAACTCACAAGTGTCTCCACATCAATTTAGGGTTATTCACCACAGAAAAGGGAGCACACGCAGTGGTTTCACATAGGTGTACATCCTGGAAAAGGTCCCGTCTCTGGGGCCAGACCCATAAGCAGAGGAAAGAAAGGCCAGGGGTTTGGTGCAGTTATGAATTACATGAGGCTAGACTCAACTGCTGAACAGGGTTGTGTTTTCACTGCAGAACAAGACAGAGACACCTCCACCTGGAAAGATGCCACCTAGCAAAGGCTGTTCTACCCTGTTTTCCTATAGGAAATGAAAGTCACATACTGCTACATTCTCATTTTATCAAATGTATTTTTTCAGCTCTATAGTTTCTTGCCACTGCCTTATGCTATATCATGCCTGTCTTTCCTCATGGATATGTTACTCTGGGTTTTCTGTTTGTTTTTTTTTTAATTTGTGATATATTTGGAAAATATGGAAATGTCTATTATGTTTATCTGCATTATCATCTTTAATGTCACTGACTGAAGAAACAATTTCCATTTCATAAACTAACATTTTCATCACAGAAAATTAACGGAACTGTTTATCCATTTATCATTTGATGCTAGATTTAATGGTAAACTCTTACACACTTAAATAATACAAATTTTATATATAAATACAGTAATCCATAATTAACTAAGACTGGCTGCATATGAAAGAAAGGTGTAGGTGGACAGGAAGGAGATTCATAAGGAAACTGAAATTTCTTTTGAAAAGAAGCCACAATTTGTTTTTCATATTTTGGCCATTTAGATTCATGGCGCAGAATGATCTCAGGTTTTCAAATTTCCTTTTCATGCGTTATAACTTCAGACAGTCACTTCTCTTGTCTCATTACGAAAAATAAAAAGGAAATAAATTCAGAGCCATAAAGCTGCTATCCTCTAGCTGAGTTCACATAAAGGAGAATAAAGAATCCATGACACTCCATCATCAGAACACCAGTGATAGGAGAGCTATCCCTTTTCAAAAAAGAATTACTTCAGGGGTTTTTTTTTGTTCGATGAACTGAATTGCAGTGTTGAGCAGTTACAGTTCAGACATTGAGAGTTCGGAGATAATACTAAAGAGGCCAAATGATAAATATTGTACTCACAATGGTAAACACTGAATTGTTGCCTTCAATCTGACTGAAAAACTGCCTAAAAGTCTAGGCACTCCTTGAAAAACACTCAAGACTTTTATGCTTGTTTCAGCATCAAGATTTGAAAGTAGCAAAATTTAAAACATGTAAATTTAGGTAATTTCTTGAAGACAAAAAAAAATACATGCTTTTTTTTGCAAGTTAGTATAGTTTGTGGGGAAGATGCATACAAAGCTACAATATTTCAGTCACAGAAAGTTATTTGTGACAAAGAAAGAAGAAGGAGATTTTGTTTAGTCCAGTTGTCCTGGTTTGGCTGAAATGAAGGTGGTACTATGTTGCCATCTGGGCTTAAACCACTACAGCAGTATATATATAAAAGGAAGCCTGATATCATGACAGGCTCAAAAATCTAGATGCACAACACAGTTTTTGAACAGACACCACTTAAATACAAGGGTAAACTATTGTTTATGTGTGCTACAGTTCATATGTTATTGATGTTTATCCCGCATGCCTTACGTGCCATTCAGGGAGCTGCTGCCCCAGGCCCATCTCCACAGTCTTTACCCTTATTCTGAATTATTATTCTGATACATTGTGTTATACTGATATTTGCTTTTGATGCAGCAAAAAGAATAAATAATGAAGAAAAAAATAAAGCATCTGAGTTTTCAAAACTCTTTCATCCTAGCTGTCGTAAGATACCCCTGACCTTCTGAGATTTCTGTCCTGAGTATGCTCATTATAGCTCTGAAGCTTCTTTCAACAAAATCGGCCAGGAAATGACCTGAAATCCTGCTCTGGTCCTTTTCTATGAATAAAATATAAATCTAGTTCTAAGGTGTTTGAACAAAATGCACAGAAACTTGGGGAAGATGATTATTTCAAGAAAAAAAAAAAAAAAAAGCTTTATTCCCCTATCTCTTGGAAGAAAGAATTCCACTGGTTTAGAAATTATTTGGCTCCTCACACAAAACATGTGTAATTTCAAAACTGTATTTGCATGGTTAAAATATAAGTTGATTTTCTTGAGCTACCTTCCCCTGCCAAGTTTTATTTATCATTGCTTAGTACTGATCATCATCTGAAGTTTATGAGCATGTACAGCATTGTCATTGACGATATTGGATATTACTTCAATTTCTGGCCATAACGAATGTAGCTTAGAATAGTTGTTTTGTTCATTTTCTCACAAAACAAACTGTTCTTTCCATTTCCTTCCTGATGATTCTCAGAATATCAAATATCATTTCACTTTTCTGGCTGAAAATAGTTTTCAGAGAAAGAAATGAGCGGTATGACATGAAATTTCCCTGTGTCACCATCCCCCTGTCGCCATCGTGGTGTACTGACAGCAACCTATTAGTCTATCAGGTCTATCAAAAATACCAATTGGCACTTGATTTGCACAGTAACATCATTCTATCAAGAGAAATAGAGTGAAATGGTCATCGTAATAATCACAATATGAACAAACACAGCCTGGGAAGGAAACATGGCTCTGTGTTTGTGTGTCCTGTATGGGCAGATGATGGACTTGGCAGATTCCCTTTGGTTCTGGGAGAGCTCTGTAACTGTTGTGATGCCCAGTGGGAACCTTCAGCAGGAGGGATTTTGTGAGACACTGTAGCATGAGTTTCTCACCTGAAATTCTAAGTGTCCTGTGCAGTTCTGTGCCCTTCAGAACTGTTTGGAGGGCTTAGACTCTGTCATTCAGAGTTTGTCTAACCATGTGATCATATTAAATTGATTTATTCCATGTTCCTCACATTTCCTTGCACAGAAACTCACAAAAGCCCAGGGTTGCAGCCTTCTTTACACTGGAAGCACAGAAACCTGGACTTGCAGGATTTGGGAAGCAAAAAACCAGATGTCCTGCCTCTGAAATCTGTGTCAATATACTACATAAACAGGGTTTTTCAACAGCACCATCCCGGTTAGCATTCAAATACAGCAATAAGCTTTCAGTTACAGTTTGCTTTCTTGGTTATTTGAGAAAGAGATAAATTAATTTAGGTAATTTTGTATGGCCTAACAGAAGTAACAACGTAAGCCACTCTAGGCTAACTACAAAAGCATGTTATGAAGATGACTGAAAAACACAGATCTGACACAATGTCTCAAAGCTACAAAAAAGTCTGATAATGCCATATCTGAAACCTCAGATCTCACAGTCCTTATGTTGAGAAACTGAAGCAACTCAAAGCTGTATGAAAGAAGTTCCCAGCTGGCAAAGTCTTCAAAACCATGTGATGCTGAATCATTCTCTCGCCCATGAAGTTGACTAATAACCATTGCCCATGAGAAGCTGACATGAAATAGTGTCCTGTATCACTTCTCTGCTCCTCTAGTGTCAATTGATTTTATTGCCAAATGGTATAGTCTTCCAAAATAATGCTTAATCTTCCCGCTTTACAAATATGGCAAACTGCATTTATACTGTTTCTTTGTAGGATTTTTTCTCTTATTAGAAATAATGCAAAATATAATACAAGTAAAGGCTGCAATATTTTAGCATCTTGCCTTGTTCTCTGAATTAGCGACTATCATCAAACTACCTGTGCCAGTATATCCTTCTGTTCATGTGATACATATATGGATGTTTTGCATTATATGGATATACTGAATATGCTGGAACAAAATGCCTATGCTAAGGAAGATATCTGGAGTAAAAAAATCCTCAATCTGACCCTGTTGCAAATATTTTATCCTAATTAGTAATTTTCTTTTTAAAATAAACTCTTCTAGGCCTCTGTAAAGCTAAGCCTCTCTTCATTAAAATGGTGGTAAGCGCAATAACCAACACATGGAAAACTACCCTCTTAAAATAGACTAGTCCATTATCTTACTTATCCAAGTGTATTACTCAGATTGCTCCCTGCAGACACCTACACCTTGCTGAAAAAAGATCAGAGATAAACATCCTTTTTGCAGTTTATTGCAATTACGTGTGCCTATGCTTCGCTGTTGCTCTCTTGTGAGGCTTCCAAGTTACATGTGGGATTGACTACTTATCTGGCTGGACCAGTGGCTGGGGAGCAAGAAGCTCTTTCTGATAAGTCATTGGATATCACAATAATAATAATGATTAATAATTTTGTCATCCTTTTATCTAAAGCTGTAGTCTGGCATGAGTTGAGGCATTGCTGCTCTGTGACCATTCTGTCCTACTCACCACTGAGAGGTCACCAGCTTTCCTCAGATGGGCAGCTGTGTGTTCTCTCCCTAGCTCCTTTTGTGCAAAACAACCAGCAGCAATTAGTATAATAGTATGAATTAGTATAACAATATAAACAATTTAATCATCTTACTTGAATTAGACACATAGTTTCGTTTAAAATGGATTACTAGATACTGCACTGCCATGGAACCCTGTGCCTTCTGCAGCAGGACACCTTGAGGAGACCAGCAGTCTTGACCCAGCCAGCCGATAACAATGAATTTCTGCCCACAGCCTCATGCTTCTTCTGCACTTCTGCTTCCTGCTTCCTTGTGTTTTCCTTTTGGTTCAGTTACCTGACATCCTGATACTGAGCCCCAAAACAAGATTGAACATTTTTGTAAGTATTTCTGCACAAAACCATCTTGTCTCTTGTGCTCCACCTGTGTCCATGGTAACAAACCCCATCTTCTTCTGAGAAAAATAAATTTGGTTTGTTTGCAGTTTACATTTTTCACTGCTATCAGACCCATTAGCATTCTCTTAAAAAAATAAGTTTCAAATACAAAACAAACTTTCCTTGTTCATAGGAAAAGGCTCAACTCGAATGGCTGGCATTTGTTGAAAGTATAATGAATTATTACTCAGATCTGCACGTCTCGAATAGCATAAAAAGCAGTCGTCAAAACAGACCTGATTCCAAAAGCCCAAATATAAATGCTGGTATGTTCACATTCCAATAAAACTGGAAGCCGTCCTCATTACTGAAGCTAATTTTAAAGAGAGCAACTGTGTTAAATTTGTAAGTCAGCTCTTAGGCACAACTGAAGGAATAAGGAATTTTCCTGAAGGATATGTGCACATGGTGACTGATTCAGTATTCCTTTTTCAAATAGCTTTCACTACAATTCAGCAATGCATTCTTCCCTCTCAATGGCTAGATTGAAACCAGACAGTGATTGCACTTCACTAAACAGAAACTCAAGGTTTTAAGAGCTGTGTGTAATGAAAAGTGGATAATTCTCAGTTATAAAGGGGGAGCTCTGTTAAAGGCTGATAGGATAAGAAATAAAAGGAATGGAAAAGAAGACAGAAAAAACTCCTATTCAAACAATCTGCCTTAAAAGCACATAACTTTTATGCTATATAGCAGCAGCCCAAAGTGCCTCCCATGGGCCAGTACCTGAGCAGATGTTTGTCTCCAGGACCACACATAGGGATGGGCTGAGATCTAGCCTGGGAAACCAATTGCCAGGAAAAAGTAGAGCATATAAGGAGACAAAACTCAGGAAGGTCACAACTTCTTTTCCAGGATACACTCCCCCTCCTCAGACTTTCTGTCCTGGAAACATCTGGCTTTCTGTCTCTATTGCAGGTTCCACATTGTCAGCTTAAAGCAGCTCCAGTAGCAACGAGCAATAGAACAAAAGCAAAACATATCAGCTAATTGAACTGAGTAGTTATTACTTGTGCCTGCCTAGGCAGACCTTATGTTACACGAACATTCCTTGTTCTTGGCTGGCTAACTTGCAAAATATTTCACTTTGAAGGCTAATGTTCTTTTCCACTTTTAGTAACCCTCAGGGCAGTGTTCTTTTCACTTTGCACACTTGTGTTTTATAGCAACTTCAGGATTAATATTTGCCCTTCTTTGATGCACAGGCTACCTTCCTAGAAATAAAACTTCTGATTTTCTGCTCCTCAGTATTTTATGCTGATGATCCTACAAGATCAATAAATTATTTAGCTGTTACCTAACAGTGTTATAAAGGCAAAAGAGTTCTTCAAACTCTATTTGCATTGATTTTTCTGCTAGCTCATTTGACTGTGCAAAGTAAAGGTTTAACAGCATGTGCTTTACATGATATATTAAAATGTTTGCCACAGTTATTTAATTCTGTAGATATCATGGCATAACCATATGCTTTCTCTGAGTTTAGAAATGTAATGCACAGGAGAACAACAAAATTCTTTGCTTTGGAGCCTGTCAACAGAGAAAGGCTCCAAATGTCAAAACTAAAATAAACAGAGGAAAAAGAATTATAAAAAGCAGTTTAGATTTCTGATTGCCTTTGGCCCAAAAGGATCTTTTGAATTGAAAGGAAATGGTTATTGTACTTCTGCTGAATTAAAAACAATTAAGCTTTTGCACATTGCACTGAATACCAATATCATAAACTTCTGAAAATCCCAACTACTCA
This sequence comes from Brotogeris chrysoptera, assembly GCA_030323915.1. NCBI lineage: Eukaryota > Metazoa > Chordata > Aves > Psittaciformes > Psittacidae > Brotogeris > Brotogeris chrysoptera. The sequence goes on from JARCZZ010004637.1 coordinate 14,485, forward strand.
CTCTGGTATTCCAGATGAGTTAATAAAAGATAAATGGTGCACAATCTATGTGTAACTCATCCCAAAGATTCTCTTTGAAATACACATCCAATAAAAGCTAATGGGAAATGTAGCATTTTGTCATATTAGTAGATCCCTTCCAACTGTAGGAAACCAGGCTGTCATTGGTTGACAGATAAACAGTTCTTGCAATGTTACTGATGCTACTCTCTTCGAGCATACTAAATATCCTCAAGCCTAAAAGTAATTTAATCAGAATGCAAAATGTTATGCATTTTGCACAGGCAAACAAAGGCTGATAAACATTACCAGGAAGGAGCCTCTCAGTAGTACAGCATTAAAATGTGTTGACATAAGGCAGTAACAAAAAATTGAAGCTATGCGAATGGGTTATCTGATCCTTTGATTGTTGTGGTGAAAAAAGGTAAAGAAAGGTATATAAACAGATGTCTAAAATGTCCCATTTATTTTTATGACAATAGAGTTAAATATAACTATATTAGACTTTTTGTTGCCTACTTTCAGATAACAATACAAATATCAGGATGAAGGCATTATTAGATTCACTGATTTCTATATACTCAAAGTTGATGCATATTTATAATCCTAATTGTCTAGAAAATTATAGTTAAATATTGTGAACATAATCTTTTCCCAAAAAAAAACAAATGAAAGGGGTATGTAAAGTGAGCGCCAAAAAAACCAAGAAACAATAATTTCTACTCCATCCTTCAGCTTCCTCACAAACAAGACTGTGACTTTATACAGGGCTCTTTAGCTACCCCTTAGCTAGTGACTTGTCCATTTTCTCTGGTTTGCCTCTTCTGCAGCATGTTCAGTAAAGCTTCTGAGTTTGGGCATAGGAGGGAGATGCCTACATGTTTTAACAAGGCCTACGGCATTTTTTTCAGTGTAGAAGAGGAAGTGTTTTCAGAATACAACTGTGAGTCCACTATTTTGGCCTGTCAGAAGAAGCTCTCATTCAGAAATTCTGAGAAGATACCTGTTAAACAGAGTAGCCACTGGTGATTCACTGGCAGCCAAAGTGCTGGCAGGGATTAAAACAAAACAATAGGAAGATTACACCTGAATTAATAAATTGGGGGATGCTCTCAGGTGGAGGCTTCTAAAAGCATCAAGAAAATAGGAAAAGTTCCTTCTCCAAGCCATCTCTCCTGCCTTTAACAATGTCTTATGCTGAGAAATTGGAAACAGATCAGAGATCTCACCTCCCTAACAACAGATAATATTTATTGTTCTGAAATAGTACAGCAGAAAAGAGTAAAGCTTGATGAGGAGCTCATGAAATGTCATTGACACAGCAACACAAAGACTCTGCTTTCATTATTACTTATGCTGGCTGCTCCTCTCTTCAAATTGTAAACCTTGGCCCCATCTTGGCTGCTGTAGCATAACTAAGCATAACTATAGTACCACAGGATGTTGTATACAGGGAAATATCACACCAAACTATTATAACAGCTGCCCTGAACATCACTTGAATACCAGGTGTGGCTTTCCTGCTTCCTTGGCCACCTTCTCACTCTATTCATGTTGCCTATCTGCCGTTCATCTGATCCATGCTAGACATCAACTTTTCCGGTCATCCCCTGGCTAATGAGTTCTTGATTTTGACCCCTAGTGTCACCAGCCAACTGACAGCTTGACCAGGGTTGCAATGTACATGTTTGTAACTCCTTCTCCAAATATGTCATTATTGCTCAAAATGCCCTGGAGAAAATTTTGGCTTGGGTTGCTTACTGAAGAAACTTTCCATCAGATTAAGGCAAATGCATTACAACCTACGATCTTTGGAAACAGGGAACTTATTACGTAGAAGACATTTCACTGCTGTTTTCATTACTAATGAAGAACTTATAAAAACTTATTGTGTGCCAAAAAGGTTGTATTGTCTTTCTTTTTCTTTTAAAACTATATAATACAAGATACTGTCTGTCCACAAACCCCTATTTTGCTATACCATATATGGCTACATTATGGCAACACTATTTCTGAGAAAGGTGACAGCTTTCTTGGAAGAAAAGGCTGGGATTACTTTGGAGATGTAAAACTTCTGCACTCTGAAGAGGATGCTTCCAAACATGACAATTTGCACGCCTTCATAAGCTCAGCGTGCAATGTCTTCTTAAAGAGTAAATTTGTGTTTTCAAGGCTCATACACTATTAAAACGCTGAATTTCAGAATCATTGCAATATAAAACTACAGATAAAGAAGCAGCTGTGAGTAGTTAAATCCAAAGACAAATCCATAAAGACCTTTAAAACAATTTTTCACCTCACACATTTTTAGCATTTTTTTATCATCTGACCCTATATAAATGTATTTCACATGGTATTACACATACCTAGAGAAAACCTATATGGTAAGCTCACTGAACATGTATAGCAGGTTTTAAAAGAAAAAACTAAAATAACCAGAATAAATCAGGCCAGTCTGATCTTCCACTATTATTGTGTGTTTGCTGTACCTCCTCTTGCTATATGCCTTTCTAACTGTGACTAGACACCACATTGAAAATTTTGAGTGAACATCCCTGAATTCTAATAAATGATTAGTAGCAAAAATGCTGCCTATAGAAGAGTTTGATTATTCTTTTCACAAGGAATTTGAAATCCAGACAAACAGCCAGGAACTTCAAAGCAGAAGCATCAAGGACATGTTTCCTACTAGTTTTTCTTTAATACATTTCAAGAGCTCTTTCTATGAGTTTTTCTGGAAAACAGGAAAGGAAGTAGCAGTACATAACAGGAAGATGTGCTAGACAAAATGCTTAAGCTTTGTAAATATAGAAAATAATGTGAAATATGAATATAATTTCTTTTTTGTTTTTTTTGTTGTTTTTTTTTTTTGCCTCATTCTACAATTGCACATGTGCTTTCTCTCATAAGAATCCACCACATTAAATATACTGCACTAAAGTAACATCTGTAGCTCAAAAAGGGAGAATATGCTGGAAGTGGTAGAGTGAAAAGTGAATCCTTCATTGTATCAGCAAAGCGGGCACTGCAGGCTCAACAGCTCTCAGATATATCCTGTTCCTGCTGGATTTACAATGCATCACCCATTTGCTTTAGAGGATCTTCAGGTAAAAACAGTCAAAAGGTCAATAAATAGGCAAATCTATCAACAATGGCTTTTAAAGATGAACTAGAATAATATCCTATCCTCTTCTTGCATGATGACTCCCAACCAGAAACCACATATCATTAAGATAGATACAGTTATCAAAAACCTCATAGCAAACATATAAAGCAACATATAAAAAACTAAATAATGGGCAGGCTTTTCTGAATAATATCCTTATTCTAGAAGAATGAAGCACTTAAATCCTATTTAATTTTTAAAAAGTGTTTAGCTCCTTAGTCCTTCTCTTTAGGATGTGGAATACCATTAAACTGGCATTCAAAGCCTTCAGTAAATTGAAGAAACCCTTAAAACTATATGGGTTAAAAGCATTAAGCATCTCATCCTGTACTCTATGTGCCAATCTGATAACAACTGCAACATAAGCAACAGGGGACCTACCAAATTAAAAATATTGTTCCCCTATGTGTTCTTTCCTTCTGCTTACAGCTTGCGTGTGTAATCTTAGTGACATTCTAGTTTTGATTATTCAGACAGCTGTAGCATTAACTTATACTGCTTTTTTGAAGAATGAAGAGGAATGAATTTAAGGATCTCCTTCCACTTCCAGCTTTCCTGGATAACAAGTTGCTATCAAGCAGATATTTTTCTCAGTAACCAAGAGAATTTTTTACTAACTTTGTGACAGCTTAGCAATTAAAATGTCATTGTTTCCACCTTCGGGAAACTACATCATATTACCCAAGACAGTGCTTCTCCATTATTGCAACATCTTGGAAGAATCTTTGATCAGTGGTTTATGGAAAGAGCTTAAGATCTTACTGGAGTTAACTTCAAAACTTTTGTGCAGACATAGGATATCCCCATTAACCTTGGGAGAAACAAGTGTTTAAAATGGCCTAGCTTCCACTGCAGCAACATTAGAGTCACAAAAAATGGATAACAGGAAAAAGAGACTACAAGCCACTCTAGCCTGCTATAGTGCTCCTCATGTTTTCAGTGAGCAGCTTATTTGCCCTGCAATGCACAACTGTTAAAAAGCTGTGATCAACTACTGTTTGAGAGATCAAACAATACCTCTGTACCAACAGCCAAACGGAAAGTGGAAAGGAGGTTGCTCTGTTAGGTAGGTGACAAAGTGTCACAGTCTCTGTAGTCAGCTAAGATGCAAAGATATATATATATATGCCCTTTCAATAGCAGGTGCAAATCCCTATAGATTCCAAAGCAGCAGGAAAACAAGACAGGGGAGGCTGCCAAAAATAACAACCAAAAGTCACAAGAGACACGAATTCCAGTCTCCTAACAGCTACATCTCATCTTATTATCTTTTTTTAATTTTTTTAATTTTTTTTTTTTATTTTAAGTAATATGAAGTAATGCTTATATTTTACTGTGTAACTTTTAGGGTACTTTCAAATTTGTTATGTGTTCCTCATATAGTCATGTGATAGTTATGTGATCCTCAACCACTGTATGAGCTATGACGTTAACCTTAGGGTGAAAAAAGAGAGAAACAACTTGGACTGCACTATATTCCTCACATCAAATCTAAGTGTCAAGAAAACGCATTAAAGCTTCGGTCTCTCTAATACCTATGTGTACTAATATCACAAATGCAGAAAAAGAAACACTTGATTTTTGTGTTCCAACAGCCTTTTGAGTCAGAAGTGAATTCACCCGCAAGATTTCCAAAACGTGCATCAACAAAGTGAACATTAGTAGGCATTCACACCCAGAGTTTATAGTTGACATAAAGTAGTAGAAAAACATCTTAAAATTTGCATTTCTATTTCCTTAGGAATTTGCACATATTAAAATACATAGTTCACTCAAGGTGCAAGATATAGATGATTATGGGAAATTCTGTATTCCCTTGGGCCTCTACCATTTCACTGGTTACGCACACACAAAATCATTTCATTCACAGTACACATGATAAACTGCATTATCCAAATCAGCATTAAGCCAACTAAACTGGTCTTTCCTCACTTTTTGAGAAACTCATGCAGAAATATTTCAATAAAAAGGTGTTCCAACTTAAAACACAGAGGAGAGCTTCTCTAATAGATAAAACACAAGCATTAGCCAGGACTTGATTCACTGAAATCAGCTCCATTTACTCTAAGCACTGAATAAATGGCATGCCTAATCTGTTCAAATAGCAAGTTGGATGATAAGCAAGAAACTAGGCACAGCTATTTCCAGTTGGAACAATTATTAGTGGAACTCTTTCATTGTACAATTGTTTTTCAGCCGCTTGTAGGGTTCCTGAAGTAGTTTGACTGCTGACCTCTCTTTTACAAATCATATCATAAAAAAATGAAAATTAATATTATATAGCACCTGTTCTTGTGGATTTGTCAAGGCTGGACTAACCCTCATATCAACATGTGGTGAGTTTTTATCGGAGTGTATCAAACTAACAGATCACAGTAAATTAATCAAGCATAATTTCTTCAGCTGCATTGTAAAGTGGGATATTAGGCACTTTGGTTAACTTGAAATCACAACTGTAGCACAATATATGTCAGAAGTCTGAACCACAGACTGACTCACTGCTCTAAGTGGGGCCAATATAGAGCAGGTTACAGCAACTTACACTGTCTTTGAGCAACTTTTTTTAATTCATTTAATAGAAGTAAATAAAAAATGGGTGGGGAAGAGTGAATCTGAAAGCTACCTACATTTTAGTAAATAATTATAGCTATCAATACAAAATGAGTTTTCAGTGGGTATCATTCACAAATACTACTGTATCAAGATGACAAAAAAAAAAAAAGATATTAATAGCCAGCAAAAATAAAATTGGAGCTTTAAGGAAAACAATAAATGTCATTATTAGTTTTCAGATGGGGCTGGTGATACTGTGATATTATCCCTTTCATTTGAACCAGATGTCCTGTATTTCACTATAAAGTAAGTAAAGTCAGGCAGAGGCTCATAGGACATGCACAGTAAAGATAAAACTGTTTCTGATTCATGTTTGTACCACTCTCAGAGAGTCCTAAAAGACTCATTCAGAAACTCAAAGACAGAATTCAACCATCCAGTTTTTAAACCAGTTTTCATTAACTTGTATATATTTAACCTCAGAATTTGAGAGGAGTTTAATCTCATTCATACTCTTTACAAAAACCCTAGGGGGATCTATCATCTAGAAATAATTCTCAATTAAAGGAGTAAAACAAAACTGTTGAATGAAGTGCAAGAAAATAAAAAATTCTCAATGTTTCAAGAAGGAATAATGTTTTTCTATGCCACTATCCATTTGTTTGATGGCTTTATTCTTAGATCTGTATTCCTGGCACACAGCTTTCAGGAATACTGCAAAGCTCCTTACAACCTTGGCTACTCACACTGTGGTTTTGGTTACTGTATGCCTGGCTAGTGTAGTTGAAGAATGGAGAAACAGACCTTTTGAGCCCATAAGAAGTTAGAGATAACAATAATAACAATAATTGCCTGGAAAAACTCAAAAAAGCTTAGAGATTTAGCTTCAAAAAGAACCCAGCGTGGAAGTAATGATGCAAAAAATATCTAGCTACTATCACTATTATGTTTTGGAAACTTCTTTACTCATTCTTCTTCATTTAAAGGTCTAGTGTGACATTCAAGACCTCATTTCTATCTTTCACAGATTATTTTGAAAGATATTTTTTTTTGTTAATTGTCTTCACAGTGATGTTCAGGCTAAATCATTATTATTTACGATGTTGCTAAAAACACTATTATAAATACTCTTATTTTGCTTGGACCTTAGGGCAGTGTGCAAAATTGTATTCTGCAAAAGCAATATTACTACTGCTTCTTTCAAATAAATGGCAAATCCAGCTTCTACCTTGCAGTACAGCTATATGAAGAATTTGCCATACTAATGGCTACAGGTCCAAGTAAGGTTATGAAGGGCAAAATTTATCACTGGCTGTTGAAAATATTACAGATTTTTGCAAGTTCATCTGCAACACAACTAAGCCTGAGCAAAATGTGGCCCAAAGTCATCTAACGAATTTCATGTGCGTTTTCTTCTTGAATTTAAAATTAATCTAATTTGCTAGTTGAAGTACAGAAAACCACAGGCAAGAGATGTGAACAGCCTAGGAATGCAGGATGCTTATTCTCAGGCTTTCCTGTCATCAGCTCTCAGACAAGGAATGGATTGAAGCTAGTGCCAGTGAATCTGCTGTCATTGTGACAGGAAATCTGGCTTTTAGGACAGCCTAACAGCCCTCCTCTGTTATCTGTGACCTAAATACTGCTATTTACTTAGAGCAAAATCTTTGATCTATTAAATCTTTAACACCCATCGAACCAAAACCCAGAGCTCAGTTATATTCAGGTGGTAGCCAGTTTTTTTGGAAATGCATACATGCACACACACTGTGTCTCTGATTTCTTCTTGGAAACTAAAGCAGTCCTCTCAAGGTTTCCCTACTGATCTGTTCTATGGGATTGTGCTAGCTCATTGTAGTTTTAAACAGAAGTTAAATTTAAGATTCCTTCCTCTTCAGCAGCAAATACCTTATACTGGTTTATAACCCACTCTAGTTAGTAAGACCTCTTCCAAGATAGGGGAAGGAATTTTAGAATAAGATACAATGAATATGCCACTCTACAAGAGGTTTAAAAGATGTAAGTTCTCATGTTCTTCTCCTAATGTTATATTTACTGAGTAAATGCATTGCAGTCATAATGCACTTACATGATTATCAAAAAAGCCACTATTTCCTCATATCAACTATCAATCTTATTTCTTCCCCCTAACTTGCAGGCTGGTGAAGTTACACCATTGCCATTCTGCTCTGAGCTGCTGTAAGCTGGAGCCTCAATAACATGGCCCTAAACTGCTTAATGATATGAATTCAGTTCTGCCGCATCAAAAGATATGAAGGCATTTTTGTCCATCAAACAGAGGGAGCAAAACTGTCTGTGGGTGGATTTAAGAAAATCAATATATACTAACATAATACACGAAATATCACATCTGAGGTGGGGGACAACTGAATTAGACACAGAATGACAGATAAAAAGGAATCAAACACAGATCTAAAATTAGCAGTGGCTTCTGGGGGAAAACAAAGCAAAACAAAACAAAACATATTAAGAGAAAACAACTAAATTGGTTTGTCCTACATCCCACAACATCTGAACTAACCACCTGGGTGAAAAGTAAGAAAAAAAAAAGGAAAATAGTAACTTAGAAATAGGAATTAGCCTTGTACACTTACTGCAAACAAGCAGTAGCTAAGAGCTACTTCTGCAAAATTGTTTTCAAACTTTTTATTTTTTTCTTTTTATCTTTTCGCTTTTTACCTAAGGCAGTACAGTGTAAAGGAAATACATAGGAAACCTATCAGGAATCTCTAGTATTCACAAGCATGAAAAGTTGTGTAGATTGGAAATGGAGAAAAGGCTTCCTTTCTTACCTCAACCTCTGACCCTTTTTTAGTATCTTCCAAATCTTACTAAATCTTTCATTGCACAACGGCCATTAAAAGCCCACTGAAAACAATGGAATTTCACTTAATCTATGCTGTTGTCTTGACTATCAGAATGTGACTTTCCAAGGGGCAGGATGAATCAATTGACCTTATTTGTAAGAAAGACAATATTTTTTATCCTTTAACAGCTGCCACTGCAGCCATAGATTTGTAACTACTGCACAATTCCTCTGAAGAATGCCTACAACACTCATTTTTTGATTTGAGTTATACTGAACCCTGAGGGCTCTGAGAAAAGAATATGAGGGACAAGTAAACATACAGCAACAGGGAAGTATGCTACTTCTTAAACAACGCTCGCTACCAGCTGACATGCACTGAATTTTGTTGGATAAAACCTCCTAATGCCTGATTCTTTTTTCCTACCAAAAATCCACTAGAACATCTGCAGACAAACAGGCCCTAGTACCAGCTTGGACGAATTTACCTAGAAGCGATCTATATGTTATAAACCACCAACATGTGCAGTGGTCGTGCTTTCCTTAAGCATTTGCAAAGTTCTCTGTGGCAAGACAGACACTTCTTGCACTAACATTTAACTGTCTTTAAATTTAACAAGGTTGTTATTTTTAGTTACAGTCTGTAGAATCCTGTGACATATTTCTGCAGCAACTTAATCTTTCATTAGTCATGGAAATTAAAGCATTCAATTAGCTGTTTTGACACTTCTGACTGTGCTAAATAAAATCTTAAAGTATTTCCCAATGATAATGCTTCCTACCTAAGATATCTTTTAGAAAATTTGCACATTATGAAGGAGAATGGAGCCCTAATCTGTTTCATGGATAGTCCACCAAATGAAAGAATAATGCCAAAGGAAGAGACTCCACAGAACATGAACAGTTGCACATTAACTTGTGCTTAGAGTGCTCCAGAGTCTCAGTTCTGTGGAGATCTTTTCTAACATGAAAAATGCCCACCATAGCTAATGGGGAGAAATCCCTCAGAAATATACTTGAGTATCTGTGCACATTATAAAATACACTTTGAACAAAATTGGAAAAAACCAGCTTCCTCACTTAAATGTCCCTTCGTGACACACAGCAATACCTTCTTCCATACTGGCTAGACCCATAGTTCAGATAAATCTAGTATCCTTCCTTGAATAGTAGCAGGTATGAACTGGACAAAAGAAGGTACATAAAACCTTAAAGAAGATCCTTATGGCATAATCTTGAAACTGTTCCTGGAGTGCATGAGTGGGAGGCTTCAAATACCATGAGGCTCGGGAAGATAAGACAGTCAACGGTGAATATATGAAACCGTGCAGTCATGGAAGGACAGTGTTTGCCAGGCAAGATGTTTTCACAACTGGATCACTGTGGCTTTCACTACAGAGAAGAAAACTATTCAAACAAAGCCCTTCACACAGTTCAGCTTCTATTCTAGGATTAGAAGAGCATCTTCAGAGCTTGATTAAATCAACTTTACTATAATTGAAACCTTTCTATCACTGAGACTAGCTGGTAATGCCTCTTTGAATGAGTCACCAAGATTAGCCTGGATTGTTTGCTAATTTGAGGAAACAGTGTATTTGACTCTGCTGTCATTCATTCACAGTCATGTCGGGATGCATTATAGGTTGTATTGTCCCTAGGCTCATTGCACACAAAATGAGAAAGGTTTTTAATGGTAGACATGGCAACATAAGGGCTAATGTGTTTATGGGGAGACAAACTACTAGTGTCTTTAACAGGAAAATCCCTAGGAGAGGAACTACCATTTTTTGTTTGTGTGAGACTCTAGCTCAGAGATACTGATTTTTTTTTTTTTTCTTTTTTTTTTTATTTTTTGGTATTTTCCTTAAAATTTTCTATTTGCTTCTGAGTGGAATTTCGGGTTTTGTGATAAATGCTTTGGGGCTTTGGTGGGGTGTTTTTGTTGTGTTTGGTTTGTTTGGTTTTTTGGGTGTTGTTTTGTTGGGTTTTTCTTTTGGGGGGGGGCTTGGTTGGTTGGGTTCTTTTAAGTTAACATTTTGTTTCTTTATGTTTAAGGTTTTTTTAGGTGACTGACACCTGCTAGCCACGTAAAGGCAAATTTGAGAACTATTGGTCAGGAAAGATCTTCAGAAAGTCTTAAGTGTTGCCTTTGGTTGGGATTTTATAAAAAGCAAAATGCAGAAGATTTGAAAATGCATATCAATAATCATACTGTATTTTATGTTATACTCTGTTTTGCTTTTCTTTTTGATGTTGACATTTCTTAAGATTCTTTGCATCAAAAGCTATGTCTGCACAGCTTAAACTGAAGAGATTTTTGGTTGAAAGGATGTGAAGATTTGAATGCAAAAGATGAAACAAGTTAGTTCTTCAAGGATCTAACCATGCTGCTCAGGCTGCTGTTCTGAAGTCAGCAGAACTCCAGGTAGGAATAGATATTTTTACATAAGTAAAAGTCTGTGGTTTTGCTTATCAACAACTACTTTTCTACTTTATCTGCCTTCTCACACCTTCTGGCTATTCAGCCATCATCCTTATGCTATCCATTATTTACATTAGGATTTGGAGGGGGAAAAATAAAATCACTTTGTCCCTAGAACTGCTCAACCAGGTATCCTAGCTAAATACTTGAATTTTCAAAAAGAACTTTGATTTGTTGTAAAGAAATGTAATGTACTGTATAGCACAGCTGGTTAATGCAAGCTTTAACATGTTTTTATTAATTTTCAGAACAGTCATAAGTAAATATGCTATAATAGAAGGCTGAAAAAAATCCTAGTTTTCAAATAAATGCATTTTGACAGGAATCAGCAATTGCTCTTTCTCTGTCAAAATTGCAAAACAATCTGGCTGATACTGTTTTAAATCTAACTGTGTGGAAGAAGATAACCAGTGCCATTTTTTTAGTTTGTTTTTTTTTTTTCCCCCAGAATTTTTGTTTTGGTTGGGTTTTTTCCAGTTTTTTTTTTCTTTTTTGTTTGTTTGTTTTTCTATTTCAAATATACATATATGAGAGACACATTCCAGGCTAAAAGAGACTTGGCTGCTAGATACACATAGAAATGTTCACACAAAAGTCTGAGTCAAAGAATGCTGAAGTCTTTGGGCAAGTTCTAAATAAAGACTAAACTGGCCATAAGTACACATTTCATATCAAAAAAAGAGCTTCCCAATCAGTAATATTAGCTGTAATTGAATATGGTAATGAAATATTAATTTTTCCCTTTGAAAATATTTTACAAGACTAATGCAAAAAAAATTATATGATCAAAAAGGAAATGCAAACATAACAGCCACAAATTTAGCAACTGTTGAATTTTTCATAAGGAACTACAGACAAGTTCTGGAGACCGAATAATACAGATAAATCAGAGAAATGAGTAAGCCTGGTTTTGAAAAGCAGTTGTTACATCAGATCTGAAATGAGGCTGCAAAAAAAAGTCCTTTGTTCCATTTTCTTCCCAAGGCGCTCATGCTGCCTATTATGTAATGTAAATATGTGGGTGGGCTGATTTCAGAGGACCTCTAATCTGCATGTGGACATTCGTTTCCATGAATGCCATTGCATATTTGCAACCTAGAGTAGAAAACTCCCCTCTCTCCTGAAACAGTATAGTATTTCACAGAGAACGTTCAAGGGATGAGGATATATGTTTTGTTCTTAGTTTTTCTCTTATCTGATGGGTGGGCAAAAAATGGCACATTCTCTTACAATAATTCCAGATTCTTCATTATTAAACAAAGAATGTGATTCAAACCACAGGGAGCTCATCCTGAGAGGGCTGCTATTTTAACCAGCTTCTTTTCTCCCAAAGGAAGGTGTACTCTCTCATGCAATCTCCCCTGGGCTGCCAAATAAGTACAACGGAGATGACTGGAAAAAGCATGGCAAATGTTAGTGCTGCCATCTCTGGTTTGTGAAACCTGTGTGGTTGATAAGATGAAAGTACAGTGAATACTTCTTAAGATATAGTATTTTAAACAATCTTGTGACAGCTTAGAGAAATCCCCATGAAGGAGAAAGCATCCTCTTGGGTACACATGCATTTTGTAACAACTCCATGAAGCAAATGAGTTAGGTAAATGGTGAGGGGAGAGTGACCATCACAGATGTGTTTGATAAAACTGATCTCTGCTCCTAAAGTTGCAGTCCTGTTAGATAAAAGGATACAGGAAGTAAGGACTTTAAGAAAAAAAGTGAGAGGTAGGAGGCACATTCTATATCCCAGGGACACAAACCACAGACTCAGAAGTTTTCAAGATGGATGCAAGCATGAAGTGAGGATATAGGATCTTTAAGATGTGTAGTATGTGCAAAGGAGTCCTTTTTCATCCAGTATATCTCCTAAATTATTGTTCAAATATTTTAATAAGGTAATTCTTTTTCAAAACTGAAAAGGCAAGATTTTAGTGAATAGAAGGTTAGGGTTACACTAGCTGATCGTGGAAGGATTCCTATGAGCTCAGGGAGGGACACTTGCAGAGTCTGCTTGAAGCAGCTCTTTCACTCATTGATGTTACTGTTCCATCAGTAAGCTGTAACAAAGCAACAAAAGCCTAGCTTCCAGTGGAAGAGCTGCTGGTAAGTTGTCCAGATGCTTAGCGGTGATGACAAGGAAAAGTTAGGCTGTTACTAAAAAAAGAAAGCAGACTCCCTAAGTAACATGTAACAATCTCACACCAGAGTGAGAACAAAAATGAAATACAGAACAGGAAGTACAAAAGGCTGTTTACACAAATTCAATGCCAAATTGTATCATTATCAGTGGTAATGTATATTCAACCACGAGCACACTTGTGCAAGGCTCATCACATGGTTTTTGCAGTCTGAAATGGACCCTCTAGTATAAAGAATCTGGCCGCAGATTCAGGCTGGAAAGATTCTGGCTGGAAAGCAGAGCTATCTTGAGAAGCAGTGCCTAAACATGTGGAGATAGAGATCTGAGCCAGGACACCTAATCATGTAACTGATCTCTGTTTATACAATTTATCACTAAGACATGTAAGAATATGTTCTTACATGATGTCACATGGGAAAACTAGCCATAAGGATATTTTGTCAAAACCCACATGACTTCGTTTTGATCTATGTAACTCAAATGCTATTGACCATGTAATCATACGCTTTTGTAACTACTAGTTTTTTGCAGGCACAGACCTATGCAAATATATGTATGTCTTTTTATAAAACCATGTAAGTATATAACCAGTCTGCTTTGTGCAGATTCTAATAGCCACATTTGAAGAAGAAGCCAGTGACAAAGAGTAAGCTTACTGAGATGGCAAAACACATCCATGAGTTAAAAAGCACAGATAGAAGTGTGTTTCCATCATGTTATGCCACAGTTGTACAAAGGAAATAACCACACTATCTGGGGCAAAGTTAGGGTTCTAGTCTCCTTCATTTCCCTGGATAATCAATGAACAGAGATAAGCACATTCAGGCAATGGTTTGAAGCAAAAACCTGCGTTAACTGCGTTACTCCCACTGAAGAAGCCACAACGATAGCTAGAGAGCCCAGGGATATCATCCTTGTCGGCAACTGAGGTGGCTAGCACTTAGTATCTCAGTCATATATTTGATATTGAGGATGTAAATATCGGCCCCACCTTCACATTTCAGAGACTCAGAACAGGAAACAGGACATGCTGGCATGAATTAATCACCAGCATTCTTCATTCCTCCATGTGTTCATAGTGGATTTAGAGAAGAAAAAGTAAAAGTGCAAAATTATATGCTTCGAAGTCCTGGATTCCTAATAGAAAACACAGTGCAGGTTACTTCCCAGAGACAGAAGGAATGCTCCTTTGTGCAATTCATTGAGTGCCCAGCTAAAGTTTGATAATCATTAGGGAAAATAAATATATAAATAAATAAGTGCTGATCTTACAGCTAATTTTCCTAGCAAATTTGAAGATAGCCATAAAAATGACAGCATATTTTTAGAACCAGCAAAATGTGGAGTAAGTCTGTTTGTATAGAGACAGCTTCTGTGGATAGTTGACCATCCCAATGAAAACAGTAGCTCATCACCTTTCTGGAACACAAAACAGCCTGGGTAACCCAAGTACTTTAAATACTTCAGTTAGACAGTACATAGTTAACTTTGATTTAAAATTCACACTAAAACTGTACTATGCAGTGAAAAGCCTTAGAAAAGCCTTAGATTCCAAACATTTACTTTTCCTGTGTGTTTGCAAAAAACCCAGCTTTTCAAAGGCTTTAGCGGTTATCTAATTTCTTTTAACCTGGAGTGGGGTTTCTTGCCTATATTTTGTAAGTTCCTGTTTGCATACTCCAATATGGTTTGATTTATCATACTCATCACTTCAAAAATTATATAAATCCAGACAGTTATGATTGATAATATCGGTAGGTAGCCAACATCTAGGGAAAGCCTCAGCATCAAGACAAATAGCATGGAACAAGAAGACCTACATCCATGAGTTATTAGCACAGTGATACCAGAAGCAAAAGAAAGCCTTTGAATGATTTGCTAGATCTATTCATGGAATAATTTAAGAAAAATGTAGATTCCATATTGCTTAGGTATTTTATGTCTCTGTTGAGTAAAAGAATCAGGATTGTGATAGGCACTTGATAATGACATGCCAATTTTAACAAGTTTGCTGTTATTCCTAGTATGGCTTTTTATGTGCTTTGCTGATAAGCATGCGTAATGTTTCACTAAGGTGTTTTCAGGCATAAAATTTATTCTTACATGGTCACTGAACACAAACCAGATTTAGCATCAGAGTTAGACACTTCATATAATGTTTATGTTTGTGTGTTCACTTTACACTCTTCCATGTAAGGAAGCATGAGGTTCATTCAAGGGGTTGCCAAGGATTTTACAGAGTCTTTGGAGAAGAGAAGCAGATGGTCTCAGAAAGATGAGCACTTCAAACATTGCAGTAGATTTGCAAAACAGACCTACAGCTGCCTGGGGATATACTTCGGAATTTTAAAAGGTTATTAACTGAACTACCACAAGCTGGGAAAATAACTCAAAAGTAGATGCAATCACTAATTGCTCACTTGAACTTTGCCTATGAAGTTATTTCAGCAGGAAGAATATTTTTATGCTGACTGACTCTAAACAAAAGTTAAAAAAGGACATAATTTTGTAAGATTAACTAGGCAATTAGAGCTGGTACTGTTTGAAATTCTCTATGAATGCTGTACATTTGAATACATTAGGTGACAGCAACTGTACAGATACATCATACATGGAACACTTTTGTCTGAGAATTGACAATAACAAACACAACTGTTCGTTTTTATTGGTTCACACACAGTTAGGAGGAGCCATAAATACCAAAGCAACTTTCAAATACTCCATAGAAGCTGAACTTTAGTTCTCCCATTGGACAGGAGGAGTCTTCATGTATATAAAAGCTACACAAGCAGCGTGAAAACTATAAGCTACCACAGATAATAAAAGACTGCATCTTAACAAGGTATAGTAAAGCCATCTCTGGTCCATATCTCTAAATTAAAACAGAATAATAAATCAAAGCAAAACAAAGTCACCACTGAGTTCTGACAGATAAACAAACCAAACCTCTAGTCTAAGAGATTTGAAGTATATTCAATGGAAAAGTAACCAGATAGAACAGGCTGAAATGTCAGTGATGCCAGTTGAGAATGCACAAAAGTGGCAAAAAATATTAATGTAATCAACTGCAGTGTAAAAGTCAATCAAATGGATTTCAGATCTATTCTGCTGAAATATTTAAAGAGAAAAAAAAAAAAAAGATGAGAAGTGAAGGCAAGAACTTCACACTTGCTACCACTGCAGGAGCTGTAAAATTAAAAGAAATGTTACTATGAGGCAACATCAGCACATATTAGGCATTACATATCCCTCAAAGCAGATACATAGGAACATACAGAATAAACATTTTGTAGGCTGCCAGCAGTGTTAAAATACAAAGCAGACAAGCGTCTCATTGTTTAAGCAAAGCTGTGTGTTGGTTGTAAAGAGGAGTATACACATACATACTTTGCCGCCATCACGCAGCTGCTCAGAAACTCCAGCAATAGAAGATTCTCTGAAAAATGGATCTGGTGCCAAGTTGTTCAGAACCATCCCATGGCTGGTAACATGAAAAGTTAGTTTCACGGGATGAAAAGAGAACCACAGTTCTTTCTCCTGCATGAAGTTCTCATTTTGTACAGCTATTAAAGCAGGATTTGCTCAAGAGGACTATTAAGTGGAAATAAATAAAAATGCCTACGCTTTAGCAGAAATGCCACCATGTCATTCAGACTAGAAATGAACTCTCACCTTTCATTAATCTGCTGTTTAGAAGTTCCATGAATTCTCCCAGCAAGAGGCTATCAAGCAATGTGTGCTGACTGTGATTATCTAAATATGAATTGAAAAACTTTTTCCAAAGTTTGTAAATACATGTAAATAGCAGAAAATGTAAACAGAAAATATAGAAAAATAAGGAATTTTGTTATAAGACATTTGGAAATAGAGAAGTTTGAAAATTATTCAAACTGAAAATTCAGCTGGTTGCCTTAGCCACTATGCTACGGTTCCAAGGTGCATATCAGAGCATTTTTGATATATTAGGGAATTTATTTACTTTTACCATGCAAAAATACATGCAGGGAAAAGCTCCAGGATCACACTGTTCTTGTTTATATTTCCAAAAATACTCTAAAATCTGCAAGTTAAGGCTACTAATTTAAGCACATGGAACTTTCTCCACTATGAGCACTAAAATGTATGGCATTCCCACTGATTTTCTTTTCAGACTGAGATTAAACATTTAAGGTACTGTACCTAGAGTATTTTCCTGGCTGTACTTATTCTCCTGCCCAGGACTCCCAGATTTTACTACGGAATGTTGTAAAAAAAATCCAACATTTTTTTTCAATTCGCCCTTCATAATATCTATTTGTCTTCATGTGGTATTGCAGATGTGTGTTCATCTTGTCACATTACGATGATCATTTTTACTATGTAGCCCAAACTTCTAATCATCCCTGAAAACCCTTACCCCCCCATTTTACACACTAAACCAACTGATCTGTATTTCAAGCATAAAAATTAGAATTATGCTCCCCGTTAAAGTCACCCTGATTGTTTCTCTTTGCAATGAGATACCTATATAAACAGTGGAGTTCTATTTTGTGCTGAGGTTTTACAAAATAATACTTTATGAATTATTAAACCTTAGTATTTTTTATGGCCATCCATCTAGTTTCCTTGCTTTCCACCTGAATCAGTACAAGTATTTAATCATGTGTGCATGCATCTCACACAACGCATTAATGCATTCCAAAAAGCAAAAATATCTTCCTTCAGTGTTTCCCTTTCTGAGGAAGTCTTGTTCCTTCTGTCAAGATGGTCCAAGGATCTTTATAACACCTTTACCAGGAATATCTACCAAAAGAAATGTTCCAGTATTTCCACTTTTGATAAGCTGGCCAAGACTCTAGGCTGTCGCTGGCACAGATGTAATTCCTGACTGAGCATTACAAGTACACTAAGCAATTTTTCCTCCAGGATCAGATGAGTCAACTGCTGTTTGGCCTGTTAGGAGCTCAGCATTGGCAGCTTCATAAAGAACTAGCAAACACACTCTTCAGCACAATTTATATTCCAAATGGGAACGTAAATACAGCAGCAAACCCCAACAGGCTTTTTGTGCTTCATGAAATCATCTTACTTGTGATGACAAGATTATGCATAAAGATTAAGTGCCATATTTTGCAGACTCTTGCTCACCCAAGGAGATTTTAGATGCATGTTTCCATTGCTCAGGGGTGACATGCCACTGGGGGTTCACCAAACCAGGGTATTATTTTATTAAACGCTGAAAGCAATGCATATTTATTATGTTTACATAAGCAAATGATAATTTACATTTTTAGAGCAAAAGACCTACATGGTATGCCATGGCTCTGCCTCTGTTATTCTTCAACTTCACTAATTTAAAAAGGAAATTGAGAAAAACAACTAAAATCGTAGATGCTGCTGCTGTGGTACTCACTGGTTATGCTGCAAAAGGGAAAACATGTCTTTTCTGGAGTTTGGAGCCATTGGGGGTCCTCATTCTATGCCTCCCAAACAGCCCTGCCCAGTGTTGGGCTGGGCTGTGCCCAGTGTAGTCAGCCATTAACGTTATTTGCCTTCCACACCATCAGATCAAAATAAAAAGACAAACAAAACTTCCTACATCAAAAATTAGGTAAACACACACAGTTTTGGGTTTCCTAACCATAATCCTAGCCCATTTCTTTACATCCTATATAACACATACTTAATATTGTGGTGCAAGCCTTGAGCACGCCAGAATCTGTACTAATAAATACACAAGAGATATATACTAGAAAAAGTCAGTTCCTGTGCAAGAAATGGATGATTTGTTTTCAGAACTGCACACTTCATATGAGCTAAGTTCTGCTCACTAAATTTTGCTCTAAAACACTCTTCAAAGCAAAACTATTTTTTACAGTCAACTCCATTTAACCAAACAGATACAAATATCGGAAACATATGCTATTGAATCTATTCAAGGATCACTGTGGTTCCTTTGAAACAATATATTTTCAAAAATGTGACATAATACACGTGATGAATATTAGTAACGCAAAGACTTATGCACTATTTATGCTTAATCTATTCTCAGACTGAAGATTTGTTGCCAGTATTTTTCTCAGCTAACCAACTGCCAATTTACTTCCCCTCTGTATACTTTCTTTTTCACTGAAATGCTAAGTAACAGGTAACAAATATATCCACCTGACTATAGACCCTCACCACACTACTGCCAATATCATTCCATTATATAAGTACATGCATCTGAAGGTCAGAACTTGCACAATTCACTGAAATGCAACTTTGCTGAAAATGTTGACAGTTTCCATCACTCCATTTTACAGTCATCAGCAACAAGACTGCAATTGCTTTATGCACTGTTTTATTAAAAAGTCATTACCAACCATACTATGCAATAACATTTTGCTTCACATTTAAATGTGACATACTAGTTCCTATATAAACAAGCTACTATTATGAATCTACCATAATAGAATACAGCTCTGTGCAGTATATTTTGACATAAACTTTGGAAAATATAAAAAAACTAATATCAGAAATAACTCTGCACCTGCAGTTATCTCAGGAACTCAGGCAGTGGGGGGCAACAAGCTTATAGTTGCCTTGCTCCCTAAGGAGACTTGGAGCAGAGGTAGCACCTGATCTGGGTCAAATTCTGATTTTTTCTAGGAATAAGCTATGCATGTTAGGACTACAGTAGGTATAGACTGCTTCACCTTCTATGCAGGTTTAGTTGAGAGGGTTTCCAAGGAGTGAGCCACCAAATACAGACCCTGTTCTGTTCTTCCTAAGCATCTTGGACCTTCTGGGAGTAGCTGGTGTAGAAGGCAGCACACCAGGCTGCAGGTTCATCTGTCTTGACCTTGTAATACCTTCTCACATCCTTAAGAAATGGAGAGCCAGAGCTGGTACACCACCTCAAACAGCCACCTGTGCTTGCACAGTGCTGCAGACAGCTGCACAGCTTGAAGAAGCCCGTCGATCTACATGGGGACTGTGTTGGGCCAACTGGTATCAGCACACCACACCATAGTCTAACCACATGCTGCTCCCAGACCTGCAAATGCTCAGCAGCACTAGTAGTGCTCATCATGGGCTGGTATCACTCTGCATATCAGTTATTAAACCTTCCTGACACTCCTGCACTTGTACCTTACTAGTCCCAGGTTATTGGGCTGCTATTGGGTTAAATCTATGCTAATAGGCCCATCTGGAATGGACAGCTTGTGCCCACCTGGAGCATTGAGAATATGCTTGCACATAGCCCCATCAGCACAGCAAAGGTATCTCAGAATATATGAATCCATCAGCAAGGCTGATTAGCCATACTCTGCACCATAACACAATGGCTATGCTGCCTCTAGAGCCCTGGCAGCTGCAATGATGTATTCAGTGTGCTGTATCGCAGGCATGAAAAATCTGAAATCCATCTAATTGAAGAATGGCCTTGTAAATGCTGCTGTCCATTATTCATTCAGCCTTCAAAGAAAATATTTTGCCGCAATATTCCTTGCTGCTCCTATCTTGCTACAACTCAACACACAATAAACCACTGCTGATGGTGTAAAATATGGTGAATGTGTCTGGTAACTCTTTAATAAACATTATGAGACAAAAGAAAACCTCAAAGTATTAATGGTTTCACAGTAACATTTAAATACAATGCAAGTGTCAATGTCATATTTCCATTAGATGTTTCCAAACTCCTAATAGCCTGCACAGAAAGACGGTAAGAGACACAGCAAATGTATGCTGCATTCAGCACAAACCACACTTTAACTTACAGAGGCAACAAGAAGACCAAAGCTTGGCTATGAGTTAGTATGGACTCTGGGAATCGTCTTGCAGACCCACTAGGGGATTTCACTATTTCCTCACTTTTTTTTTCTTATGGTGGTCTTTGCACTAGGTCTCTCAGGCTCTCTGAATTCCTTCTTCCTCAAAACACCCTTCGCAATGGCAATAGCTCTGAGCTTCTCAGGATCTTACTGTCCAAAATAAAACAGTCACTTAAAAGCAATTCCATTTGAGAGGTATTTTGTTCTGAGACAAAAACTCTAAATGATTAAACAGATTTTTGCAAATACATGATTAATTTCTGGGAGTTTAGTTATTTTACATGACAACTTATAGTTGGTTTGGTTGTTGTGCTCTTGAAGTAAAAGAAGTCCAAGTAGGAAGTGCCACATCTTCAAATTAGCATGGATGATGGACAACAGACTGTGGTAACAATTTAGTGCTAATGTCAGAAGCAAGCTACCAACAGATAAATAATGATGCTCATATAACAGCCAGGCAGCTGAAATATACCCTGCTGAATGCACTACAAAGATAGATTTTCTGAACTGTCCCATTCAATTATTCTTCCCTTGTTTCTTGTTTCCCAGCAGATAATTGAATTTTAAGAGAAGGCATCTCCAATTTCCAGGGCTTCATTTCTCTTCTGTTTTCATAAAGACACTTCTCCCAAAGTCCTACACAGAATCAGCCAAAGTCTTCCTAAACCTCTAAGCTTCTCTTGAGGAATAAAATAAATATAAAAAGAAAAAAAGAAAGGGGAAAAAAAAAGGCTTAAAAAGAGTGAGGGACTTGTTCCTGCTAGGTGTTGAGAGATGTTTCTGATGTGCTGAGGGCATCACTGTTACCAGTGCTGAACAATCTGCAGGAGCACAGGACTCCCCATAATCAGTCTCTTAATAGGGATAAAATAGGATTTAACTGCAGGAAAGGAATTTAAATATTACTGAAGCACATATTCAAAGTGAGAGCAAGAAACTAGTGACTCTATCCCAATATTAAGACTATTATTCAGAATGCATGCCTGTTAACAGCCTGCCTTCTGTAACAAAAGAAGGTATTATCGCACACTGTAGGACAGTATACACATTTTATTAAAAACTGCTAGAGAAATTTCTCTCCTCAAGACTCATAAACTGCATATTGCTTGGCAGTTTTCAGTGACTTTTTATTGTTGTTTGTTCAGTTTTTCTCTCCTTAGTAGAAAACAAGTGCTTGTAACAACTTAGAGAAAGATCTGAGTTGACTATGATGCTTTACTGCCCTTGGGTGGACAGGAGATATTGATTTAACTACCTTCTGAAAGACTGAACTACCAATTATTCCTCATTTGAAGACAAAGTCTTGCTTTCAGCCCAGAAAGTCAATGCTCATAAAACATTCTGGGCAATTCTTTCTCAGCACGTGCTTCCCCATCAACTGAATAAACTGAGCACGCTCTAGTTATTTATGTGTGCTTTCACCTCCCACACCAAGTCTGGTAGTGATGTTGACATTTTGCTGATTCTTGAAGTGATGTGCTTACAAATTTCCAGGAAGACATGCTGAGAATGGAGTCATAAACTGAAGAGCACGAACCCAGTACTAGCAGCAAAACGGTACCAATGTGATGTAAGACAGCACATCAGCAAGTTCTGTAATACATCGCTATAGCATTTTAAGTCCATTCAAGCTACTTTTGAAAAGCAAGATCTACAGTTGCAGACTGTACAGATACGTAATAACCCAGACAGTCTCACTAAAGCATACACAGTTGTAGGGCCACTGAGAACAATGTCAGAAAAAGCACTGGAAAAACAGATGATATTCTACACACAAGGTTTATTACCTCGAGAAATGAGTAGCACCTTCCATGAGCAGCCCACGAAAGGATCAGAATGGTTTTCACTTCATTCTCCCCCTGAAGAGCTCAGCAGATCTTTCCTTTTCAGAAACAGGCAGCTTCAGACTACTGAAATAATCCCCAGGAGCTGCTCTGGGCTGCTCAAGTGTGAAGCAAGCAACCATAAACAGCAGCCTGTCTCTTCAGTTTATCTCTGCAGCTTGCTTGCCCTTCTGCAACACTGGTAAAGTAGATCCAGTGCCTATTTTTACCAAAAATTTATGCATCATGCTTTGACACACTGTCCAGATACAACACATAACTTGAGCCTTGTTATAGTCTTGTTATTTTAGTGCTCTTCATAGATCCTCAAAATAGTGTCCTCCTTTAAAAGTAGTAAAGCAGTGCATAAGTATGTACTACATAAAATCTCAAATATGGTCAATAATTGCAGCATTACAGCCACAACAGTGACTTACTAATAAACCTGAATGAGATAGGCTGGAAGAAAACAGCACAGTGTGTCACCTGACCTGGGTTATTTTGTTTTCAAATTAAAAGACCTTCACACATTTTGACAGGTTTGAAGTCAACCCAGGACAAGCCATCTGGCCATAGGATGCAATGAATGTGGTTTCTGTTACTGTTTGAAGAAAATGCCACCTTCAAGCTGAGAGTAAACACGTGTAAGCCAAGGCACTCCAGGAGAATTCAGGTATTTTCTAATAATTCTTGTTCCTCAAACGTCACTCTTTTCAGCTTTGGAAAGTGACTTTCAGCAAAGTTTTCTCATCACCTTTGCACTTTATTTTCTATGAATCAGCTAACTCCCTTTCTCAGTAGTATTGTACTGATGAAAAAGAAAAAAATACCTTGTTTTCCACAAGTGACTAAGGTCACATTATCACTTAAAGGGCAATTTATATGCAGGTTATGGCAGCACTCTTATTATTGCCTAAAGGTATTTTGGCTATGCCCTTTGCTAGCATTATGCAACTGCCATAAGATAGGCTGGAAGAATTAAAAATAAAAATATACTGTGCTCATGTAGTCAAGACTGATACTTGATGGTCTATCAAGTTTTTGTGACTCAAAGCTGTGCAGAGCAAGTATCTCTAACTGGGATTACTTAGTAACTTAAGGGATACATCTTAATTCAGTTAATTATTACAGCACATCTATTAAGTATCAGAAACATACATTTTTGCCTTTAAAATCTATGGTGGTTATATTAAACATGTAATCTCATCAGCTGCTATTCAGAGAAGTAGAAAGGTTAATAATGGGATAGGTCTACACCCAAAATGGAGATGATGCACACCAATATCAAGTTGTTAGCTTAGATTGGCAGAAATGATATGAAAAAAAGAATCTCCATAGCAGGGAACGATGTACAAGCCTCTTCTGCAACAGCAAGCAGAAACTTAAGTAAAAGTGGTCTGCTGTTCCCACTGAAAAGGAGCATAATTGAAAATTTGAATATACATGACATCAAAAATAAATATAATTTTTTCAAGCTACTAAAATTACTTCAAAGAGCTCCTGGTGCTTTGACTTATTTTTCCGTGACATTAAGATAAAAGCAGGAAGAATCATAGCACAGTCTCTCTATGAAGTAATCTGTCCTGCTAAAACTAAGATGGAGCTTACAGGAGACTGATCAGTAGGGAAGCCTGCATTCAGCTGGACACATCTGAGATTACTTCAGAGTGGCATTGGAAAACTTCAGTTTAGAACCCAGCCTGGACATGATGCCCTTTAATTCCAGATTGAGATGTTGGAAAAGCACACAGAGCAATTCCATATATCTGCAATGTGGATGTCATAGCAACCAACAAATTTAGGTATTTA
Source organism: Brotogeris chrysoptera (assembly GCA_030323915.1). NCBI lineage: Eukaryota > Metazoa > Chordata > Aves > Psittaciformes > Psittacidae > Brotogeris > Brotogeris chrysoptera. The sequence continues at coordinate 39,081 of JARCZZ010004637.1, forward strand.
CTTAAACACTTTAGGTTACACTATTTATTTAAACTTTAAGACATTCTTTAAGTATTCCATTGCTTTTCTTTCATCAATGCAGGATGGATATATTAGGATATATAGGGGTTTAGGTGTGTTGGATTTCTCTTTATGCTTTTTTCAGGGTGAATTTTCAAATGCCTTTTCTTAGTCTTTAGTCTGCTGAATGATGGGCAAATTGTACAAATAGTTTCATCCATATCAAATCAGGTTGTTGTCACATACTAATGCAAATAAGAAGAAATGACATTACTGCATCCCAGAGGTACTCTTTGAGAATGAGCAAAATACAAAAGGTCTAATAGTCTACTTACATAAGCTAAAAAACTTCAGCTTTTGCCAAGGCTTTGAACTGAATTAAAGAATTCTCATTTAAAAGAGAGACTTGCTACAGTTGTTGGCACACAACTATTGATGTTCTCTACCTACCTCATATGTATAGCACAGGAGTGTTACGACATTGATTCCTGTCATAAAAAAGGAGGTTATGCCATTCTCAACATATATGCGATGGCCTATTTTCACATCAATTCTGTTTTGTCCTGCAAGGCAGCTAATGTGTTGTATTCATGTAGATCTCTTTCGCAGTACTTCCCCTACCCCCCCCATGTTTGCTTATGTATAGTGTGTGTTCAACCACTCTGTATGATTCCTAGGAGTACCAAATAGCCAGTATCGCTGACATTCTAACATAGCATGCCTATGGACTTTTCCTTGAGATCTCACTTTTACCTTAGAACTAATGACACATAAATATTGCTTCAAACTTCATAGATCAAGAAAACCAAAGTATCTGAGGGCAAATGTAGGTATAAAGAAAAGCCATTTATGCCTGCAGTCTGTTGAACTCACGTAACAAGACTATGCCTCAGGCATTTTATCTGTCATTTTAGTGGGTTAACTGAATGGATTATTGGCTTATTTCAGAGTGAGCTGTCTCATTGTGAGGGGACATCTTGACTTTTATGTGATCTGGCTTTCTGCCTGAATAGCTAGACTTTGATTCAAATGCAAATATCTTCAGGGCACCTTTCAACACAATTAGTATGTAAAAGCCATCCATTAAAGGAACAATAAATTACTAAAAATAATAAATTACAAGCATGTGAGATGTCTGTTAACTTCTTCCTGACCCACTTCCATAAAATAGAAAGCAAACAGCAGGTGTCTGGCAAACTGATCTTCAGGAGTGCTTACAAAGCATAACCTTCTCGCACTTAGTCATCTGCATCACTCCATTGCACGTTCAGCCCATTGAATAGTTCCAGCTGTCTGTACATTTCACCTTACCTTACTTTTTATTTATGAAAAGGAGTGTATCATTGACCCAACCCTGCGCTATGATTCTTATTATTCAAGCTCTGTTTGTCAGGAGAGGGATGCAGGAAAATAAACAACTAGGCAAGAGTTTTCTTTCATCTTCTGCAGCGGAAATTTATGCAAAAGTTAGAACTGGCTGCAGAGACAATTTTTCAGGCAATCTTATACTAGAATAACTTGAAAAGGTATTTTTGATGTGAGGGAGCTGAAATCCTTGGCCTTGTATGCAGCGTCCCAATGTTGCTAGGGACATAAAGCATCTATGCACAGTCCCTATGCCTTAAGGATTTGAAAGTTATAAATAATCTGCAGGATAGACTTTGCATAAAGCAGGACTGCACTGTCCAGTATGTAGTCTTCACTTACCTTCCTGTTTTAGTGAAAGATTAAAGCTCTATCAGTTCACAATCCCTAGGTAAATCCGCACAGGCAGAGTGAAGTCTCATCTTCTTGATGAACTACTTTAGAGACACAATTAGATGCAGGCCTGGTTGTAGAACACAAATATTTTCCCTGGCGGAGGGAAGACAGGCACAGAGCCAGCATGAAAGCTCCTGACAGTGGAGACAGACTGGCACAGAGAAGCATTCAGGCAAAGACCTTCTCCATTTACAGTGTTACTATGAACAGAATCTGACCACCCCTTTCCAGGTTACTTATCAAGTGAAATGAGCAGAGATTATCTAAATATCTTCTTACTGAGTACACTCCACTACCAAATTTCTCCAGAAGAAACTGGTTACACATATGCACTCCATAACTAATACCAATTTATGCACAAAAAGCTGTTTATTTGGTTCACAGTATCAAAGATGAACCTTTTCCGTAATGCTGATTAAACAAACTGGGACTTTGAAGTGCTTTTCTTTATACAAAGTCCAGGAAAGCTTTTCTTATGCTTAAATGGAATTTCTTGTATTTCATTTTGGGTCTATTGCTTCTTGTCCTGTCTCTGGATACTCCAAAGATGAGTTTGGCTCCATCCTTTTTACACCCACCCAGGCACTTGTATACATTAGTAAAACACTCCTTGCAAAGCTCCTATTCTTCAGATTAAACAAACCCAGTTCTCAGCCTCTCCTTGATGAGAGATGAGATAAGCCTTTAGTCACCCTCATAGGCCTTCTCTGGGCTTGTTTCAGTACTTGTGTGTCTATCCTGGACTGGGGAACCCAGAATTGGATCCAGTAATCCAGATGTGTATCAGCAATGCTGAGTAGAGGAATAAGAATCAGCTCTTCTGACCTGCTGGCAATACTCTTCCTAATGTAGCCCAGGAGGCCACAAGGAGACATTACTGGCTCATGATCAATTTGGTGTACCACCAAGACCTCCAGGAACTTTCCTGCCAAACCTCTTTACAGCCAGTCACTGGTGCATACTGTACATAATACAGGCATATAACCAGATACAGAAAAACTACACACAATCCATCCTTTTTGAAGGACATTAATGAATTGGTCAAGAGCAAAAAAACAGTCACAGAGATAATCCACGGTTATAGCAAATGTTAACCTAAAAATGTTAATCAGAAAAAAAGATGCAAGCAAGTCACCACACCAATGAACAGAGCTCTCTCAGGAAGGAAACATTACACACAGAAAGGGTCTCTACACCAGCCAGCAGCATCATAGCAAATTTCAGTGTCTGGAAGCCAAACAAAGCAAAACCAGAAATTAGACACAAAATTTGTGCCACTGAAGAAAGAAAAAGAAGATTAATCTGTTGACAAAGATTCATCTCATCTGTTGATGAAGACACAGACACTTTATGTTCTTGAAGAGAAAAGGTACAACTACTCTGTCATATTTACTTTCTTAATTTCATTTCATGCTCTGATCCTCTCTGATCATGTACATTTTATATATATATTATGTGCTTAGACCCTATTTTTGGGTTGGGTGAACCAGTTTCCTTTCAGAGCTATAACTGTTCCAAGGAACATGCAAGAGATGCTCAGCCAAATTGAACACCCTTTGCTCTACGGAGGAGTTCATCAGCATCCAAGCATCTTGCACCCTCAAACATTCTTTATACTCACTCAAGCCATGCCCCACCCCATTAAGTCCCAAGCTCTTCTGCACCAGTTCTGAGGCCATGAAGAACCAGAAGACAAAAAGACTCATTTCCCTGTTGATGCGTGAACAAGCAGGCTCTTGTAATGCTAGGTATGATGCCAACAACACACAGCATGAGCACATCCTGCATGGCATTAACAGAAAATAAATGATACTGTGGATGTATAAAGCCTACCCACCATAACAGAGAATGACAAAGGAAAGCAATGAAAAGAGTAAGCACACAACCCTGCACTCTACCAGAGAGCGTGTTTTGGCAGTTAACACTGCAACCTCCATACCCCACTCCACGAGCTCTGCAAGGAAATCAAAGGTTACCATTGTTAACATGATAAGGGAGGCTAGTAATCTCTTTGGAGAGAGTCCTTTTAGGAGACAAAGGGAAAGAGGCGCTGAAGTTCTCCCCAGGGAGAAACCTGGCTTATTCTAACTTCACCTTAACCTCATAAAGACATGAATAAACTTTGGCAGTTAGTAACAAAGGAAATTAACAACTACCTGGGACTTGATTTGTGCAAGAATTTATTTGTATAAAATTTGTATAGAATGGTATAATCTGCCATTTATATGTTGACAGCTCTCATAAAATTGTAGACCATCATGTGGAAAAGGTAAACAAGAGAGGGACGCAGACACGAAGTTCCAGCACTGGCAGCAACAGTATCTTTCTCCTTAACTGTTTCCTACATTATACTCAGGGATTTTCACACATGATGATCAGTATGCAGCTAGCTCTGCGATAACTGAAGTCGCACACATGACCTGGCACAGTTGCTGTACCTCAAGTAAGGCCATGCAATTAGCAGCCTTAAAGTAAATAGTTCCCATAGCTGATTTATTCATAAAAAATTAAATAAGGCATATGCACACAACTCTGTTTTTGCTTTGCTGCAGGTTGGATTTCCTAGCCTTTGAGTAATTATGAAATAGAAAAAGAAAGCTTTGCAAGATGCGCCCAAGAGGAATGCATTGTAGACTCAAAGAATTCTCAATGAAACCTCAAATTACAAAGCAATGCATGAAAAATACATGTAGATGTATACTGCCAAAGGCATTACAAATCTAACTGTGAAGATTAAAATCAGTTTATTTCCCTGGAAGAGCACTTCTTCAAGCAATCAAAAAAATTTTGCATAAATCATATCAACTATCTATAGCAAAACCAAAACACCCAAATATAACTTCCTAACCAAATTATCATCTTGGCTCTTGAACAGAGAAATAAGAATTATCACTTAAAAGGAATGACAAGTTTATGGTGGAAATTATGCTCAGAAAGCTGCGTGAAGCAGTATACTTTTTTAAGCAGTCATCTTTCTTGATCTGAACCAAATGAATATTTTAAGCTATCTCTCTTTCAATACAATGATCACGTATGCCCTATGAACAAAGCAAGGAAAAAATGTCTAAAAGCCAATATTTTTCTGGCATTATATCCCAAGGGCACATCCTCCAACATCACTGCCAGTCTCTGAACTGTGGAAAAGGAGGAATGACCTGCGATAAATGAACAGCATGATGCCTGGCCTACTATAACTGCAACCTTTTTTCCCCATAAAAGGATGACATTTCCACAATACTGAATACTACATTCCAAAGCTCATTTCTTAATGTTAAAGCAGAGGTTTTGTTCATGCACCTGAACCGATGGGTGACAGCTCAGGATGGTGGGAGTTAGCATCAGTTCTTCCATACTCAGTCAGCTAATGTCCGGGAAACAAGAATACGCAGCTGACAAAGTACGTAAGTGAAACCTTCATAGAATCATAGAATAGTTAGGGTTGGAAAGGACCTTAAGATCATCTAGTTCCAACC
>JARCZZ010004637.1:47481-68175 GCA_030323915.1 Brotogeris chrysoptera
CCTCTTTGGTCAGTTTGGGTCAGGTGTCCTGTCTCTGCTTCCTCCCGGCTCCCCCTCCTCCCTGGCATAGCATGAGATTCAGAAAGTCCTTGGCCAGACCAAAACATTACCAAACAGTAACTGAAAACACTGGTGTTATCAATGCTGTTCCCAAGCCCAAAATCAAAAACACAGTGCTGCACCAGCTACCAAGAAGGAGAATAATGACTGCTACTGCTGAACCCATGACACCAACCAAATAAAAAAAAACAACAACAAACAAAAACAACAAAAAAAATTCCAATAACCCATAAAAAAGCTTGCTGGAAAAATATTCACTAATGGAAACGCCTCATTCACTGCTAAAGGTCATTTTCACGAGGGAAAAAGGAATACACCCATTTCTTCATTTCTGTCTTCAAAGGCTATTTGGAAAGACTTTAATGCATGTCTGATTAGCAAAGGTGGAATATTACACTCAAGGCACTAATAGAGATTTCTAGCTTGCTATTTCCTTCGAGGCTTTTTTAAACCAAAGCAGAAATTCAAGTCATCTGTTTCACTTCCTGTATTTTGGACAGAGACTGAAAAAGTTCCAGACCAACAAATCAAAAAGGAATTAAGCATTATTGTAACATAGTCTTATCAGTTTGGGATATTTACTTTCCAGAAACTTCCTAGGCACAAAGAGGAAAACATAACTAGTTTCTTGTGTATATAGGACTTTAGAAATGGGAAGCAGTGGGAGCTGGCTCAGTAGGATGCCCAGGACAAGAAATGCCCCAAAACTAGAAGTCTTTGAGATGCCCCACTGCACTCTGCTGAGTTCTCCCATATCTTCAGCAGCCCTCAGGATGACCTGACATAACTGTAGGAGATAAGGACCAGGAAGAGGAGGAAGAAAAACTGAATCAGGCAAGAGGAGGAAGAAAAACTGAAGCAGGTAACCTTCTTATCACCCTGTTCAACTGATTTTTTTCTAGGTAGCTCAGCAAATAAGTTTCAGGTTAGCAGATTGCAAGTCTAAGTCAAGTCCTTCCACTGACTGCATTTTATTTCCTTTCAGGACACATCTAGACATAACAATCATCATGCTCCAATTGTATTATCTTGTTGAATATAAAACTCACTAAAGGTTTTTCCTGTCTGCCAGAGTTAGACTTGTTTGGACTAGCAGCCCTGATGTCCCTGCTCACTTCAGGGGTATTGGACAAGATAACCTTTGAAGGTCCCTTCTAACCCAAACAATTCTATGATTCTATAAGGTTATGATATTCACATGGCTTAAATGATGATCCAGTCTGGAAAACCCTGTGTCTATACAGTAGTATCTGTAGTATTAGTTCCTGATGGTAGCTAAATTCTGCATTACAGGGATAATATACCTCAATAGTGCTGAAAGTGGAGTCCAAAATTACTTCTGTAAATTAAGAGCTATAGACAGTAATTAAGTTTTGGGCCCACCAGCACAAGACTTTATTAAACAGGGGTGAGTTCAGTGGAGGGCCAGCTAAGATGTTACGGGCTCGAGTATTTGCCCTATGAGGCAAGGCTGAAGGAACTTGACTTGTTACTCCTGAAGAAGAGAAGGCTTCAAGCAGGGTGAGCTTGAGAGTATCCTTCCAAATAAGAAGAACACAGAGGCAGGCTTTTCACAATGGGGCATGATGGAAGAATGAGACGAGACATAAACTGAAACAAAAGTATCTCAGACTGAATACAAGGAGAGGAGAAGCCTCTTCACTTCCAGGAATCAAGCAGTGGAGATATCCCTTTCAATCTTAATTACCCCATTATCCTATAATGGCAGGTTCATATGTCAAGATTTATAGTATTTTCCAAAAAACAAACAAACAAAAAGATGCATGAGCTACTTAGGCTGCAGTACCTATAGGAAATGAAATTGTATGTAACAGAGTAGAACTGAAAAACAAATTATAACCTTCCAGAAAAATTAGAATTTAGAATTTCATTTAGATGCTAATTCTACCAACCAGCATGATTATTTTCAAGAGGAAGGCTGTTCCCTCAGCTTATTAGTAACCTATTTGCATGAAAATGTGATCTAAGCTTCTTTAGCGCTCATCTGCTCTTTCAGCATATGCCTCATTTGAAGCTAGAGTTGGTTTCTGCAAATGACTGTTATGCTACAGAGAAGATGTTCAGTTCAAGTCAGGAGGAGTTGCAAGAGGAGATGGAATACTTAGAAAAAAATATACTGTCTTCATGAACATCTGTTGATCCATTAAAAACTTAAAAAGAAAGAGTAAAGGAAAACACAATTCAGAATAAAAAAATCCTGCACTGTCAAAGAAGAACTTTTCCATGAGGCAAAAGTAGCTGGACCAACCAACTTTCAACCAATGAGGGAGGGAACAGTCTCCAAGGAGAACTGAAGAATATACTTACATGAAAAAATATTTACTCTAGAAACAAACACATAAACCAAACTATTGGAGAGATATTGATCTTACTTGGTGGAAAGATTTTTATCAAGGCCTGTAGTAACAGAACAAGGATCAATGGCTTTAAACTGAAAGAGAGTAGATTTAGACTGGATACAAAGAAGAGGTTTTTTTAAATTGAGGGTGGTGAGAACAGGTTGCTCACAGCAGATGTGGATGCCACATCATTGGAAGTGTTCGAAGTCAGGTTGGATGGCGCTTTGAGCAACCTGATATAATGAAAGATGTCCCTGCTCTTGGTAGGAAGATCTGTAAAAGTCCCTTCCAACACAAACAATTCTATTATTCTATGAATAGGTAGGATTAGAATGAATCCTGTCTTCCACAAAGAAATTTCTTCGCAAATGCATTTGCATTGTGCCCGTTTACATGAGTTTACCTAAAGCAAATACTTTCTAAAATGATTATTTGAATGAAAGAAAATTCTAACCTCAAAGGAAAAGACATACTTTCTTGGGAGACATATCCCAATATTACATTAAACTGTGTGATTTGAATTAATACAACCAAGAGTAAAATAGCTTTGATATGGTAGAAGTTAGAGCTACTGAACAATACAGTTCTTCCCAATCTGCAGAGTTTCTGGAGCACTCAGAGTCTTATAGTAAGTTTGGGTACCACTTTTACAAAACCTTTTCCCTTTTCCTACTATCCTGTTTATTGCAGGTTATATACAGTAAGAGTACAAAAAAGTGAAAGATGAGAAATTCTTTAATGTTATGAAATACAACGTCTTTTCTGTTCCACAGATAATGTCTGCATTAATAGTCAAATTTCTGAGAATCCTGTCTTTCACATGGGCCTTTCCACTGGCTCAAATTTTTCATAGAAATAAATTCCTCTGGAAATATTTTTTCTCTATTTTCTAACATAAACAAATAAGTGAAGAATTTGCATTATTAATAAAAAATATTTTCAATTGAGACATACCACTACCAGATTATTTTCTAGTACTAACATACAAATCCTGAAAGTTTTCAAAAGTTTCTGGTATTGCCAGTGTTAAAAAGGCAATGTTTTTATTGTCTGTAAGAATGACACCTTTTATTCATATAGCATATCCTTCTTACTAGGCTGCCAAGCAAGCTGACCTAGATTTTGAAACAAATAGGATCTAAAAATAGAGTATTTGCTAAAATAAGTGTTGCACAGAGACCTCTGCAGTCATCAAGACTATAAATCCAATAAGAAGGGCATTCTGCTGTAAAAACATGGCATTTCTGTTACATGGCAAACTTCAACTCAAGGTATTTAATGTAAGAACAAATAGCCTCTTTATTTCAGTGTGGTAAAGTGACTGAAGTCCCAAAATACGTTAATGACGTTGTGACATTTATATTAAAAAATTTTATTAGAATATATAGAATGAAATTTTGTCTCTGTCAAAATTCACAGACATTGCCAACAACATAAAAAAAAACAAACAACAAAAAAACCCCAAGTTTTCACCTGAGGAATTCATGCCTACAGACAGATTCTAGACGCTGGCCATAAAAGCCAGAGCTAGCCTCTGGGACCTGTCTCTTTAGAGGTGGGCTCTTGCCTGTTGCATAAGACTTTGATTTTTTTCTCCCACATTAAGATAAGACTTTCCCTTAAGGAATTCAACCAAGTGACTGTATGGCCAGTTATACATAGGGACAGAATCAGCAGGATGAGATGATGAAAAAGTTGAGCCCTGACTTCTGGGTGCTAAAATCCTATTCAGCAGGTCTGGGGATAATTTTTTCTTGAATGCTGACCCTGTGCACTACTTTGTCTTTTTTGAGATTTTCCACATATATTTAAAGTATTGCCTATACCTATTATGAACAGATCAGTAGATGCTAGCTAGAGATAATGAATTGCTGAAGCCACCTCAGGAAATGTAGTGGGTTAGGAGAAGGGCAGCAGTGTCACAGGAGAAAAAGAAGATGCAGAATATGGCCAAAATCCCAACAAGTAAGGAATATATGCTAAAAAAAGAGAGCAGAGGATTTTACGGGTAAGAGGTGCCTTTTGGCTTCTCTTTGTGTCCCAGACAATACATGACATTTGTTAGGAGAGCAAGGGTCTGAGATCTTCTCAATCAGTAGATGGACGTTAACAGCAGGTAGAAATAAACATCTCACTAGTTTGAAACGTAAGCCAGTTCTTAAATTGTGTGTTTTCTGGGAGATAACAATTTCCCATTCTCTTTAAGGACATAATTGCTTCAGCTGGAACAGTTTCAGAAAGCGACATCTTTTCTTTTTGCAAGTGTCTTCCTTGACAATCTATCATTTTAATGAATGCAATTAAGATGAGAAAAGATCTGAATGTTTTCTAGGTTTAGTTTCAAAACAAGTTCTAAGTAGGCTATGTGAATCATGGTGTCTGCCAAAAGGTCAACTTAGTATGATTTAATCAAATGTATCCAGTGGGGACAGTTTACAGAGGTCACATACAAACGCTTATCAGGCTCAGCACATAAGTAGGCTTATTCAAAAATATGCATCCTCTTTTCAGCACATTAAAAAAAAAAATCAAGACAATAACATGATCTTTTTAAGAATCAAATACTGTTTGTTACGCAGTGTTACTGGTCAATTAAAAACCATTTCAATCCACCTCATACATCTACATCTGCAAGTTGATCCCAACAAATGGCCAGAACCAACAACAAATGAAGAAGCATTGTAATAGATGTGATCAGAATCAATACAGTCATTTATTTGAGGATATTTTAAATAATGTTTTCTTTTATTATAATATACATAACTGTAGGTTTCTCGTTCGATATTTCAAAAAACTGAAAGATAAAACAAATGAGGATTTAATATCCACAAAAGAAAAAAAAAATCACATTTTTGCATGCTTTTCCTTCATAGATAGTAAAATTGATGCTTGGCAATCATGCTAATTTTGAAGAACCAGTTATCTGGATGTGTTGCACAAATTATAACTTAAATTAATTTACAATATGGTACACCAGCTGCAGTGCTCATTTAGTTTCTATAGGGAAAATTCTCTAAGCACCATCAATATGCAGTATGCTTTAGAGTCACATGCAAGTTTTTTCTTACCATAATTAATTTTACATTGTAATTATACTCAACATATCTCTGCACTTGCCAATTCCTCACCTACTATCAAATTAACTACTTACCTAAAACAAGGAAAACTGCTGATCCTGGCATTAGAAGCGACCACAAAAAAAATTTAAACTCATTCTGCTGATGGCAATAGCTGTAACATTGCCTCATTTACCTCCTTTATTTAAGAAAAAAAAAAAAACAACCCAGAAAAAAGACCGCAAAATAAAAAAAAACTAAAAAAAAACCAACACAAAAAAACCCAAAAAAACCCAAACCAAACCAAACCAAACAAAAAAACCAAAAAAAAAAACAAAAACCCCAAAACCCACAACCAAAAAAACCCCCTATTTTCAAGAAATAGGCAAAGCCATATCCTGAAGTTCATATTCAAATAATTTTTTCACATCACTGAAGACTTGAAGGAGATGGAAGGCTGCCACACAGCCATAATTTTCTATGAAGGTCAAAACACTTATTCTTCTTCACTGTGTGGGTTTGATGTAGATATTCCAAAAATCAGTAGCTAAAATAACCTTAAAATAAGGGACCTTGTCATTAAGTGTAATCCAAGGAAAGAACTAATTAATATGCTCAAGATGTTAATCCCAACATGTATCAATGAATGGGAAGAGTAGTAAATCAATGGATTATGAACCAGGGTGTCTGAACATGAGAGACTCCTTCTGAGATGCTACAAGAATATTCTTCCGCAGAAAGACTCTTTTCTCTGAAGCAAGACCAAACACTAAATCTTTTCATGGAAGCTAATATGCTTCAGTTCTAGGATTTTGACTTTGAACCCAGTGGCAGTTCTGTGTATTTGCTGCTTCACCTCTCCTGAAACTCATTGCAACATGCACCATTCTGAGTTCAATATAGTCACATCTCTGCTTTCAAAATAAATGTGATTAAATCCTTCTGGCTTGTCTCAGAGGCTGGATCCAAGTATTAAATTCTTTACATCAGTTAAGAAGATTGATCTGGGGAACACTAATTTAACAATTCGGAGAGACTAATTTAATTTTGCAGCTAGCACTTTTTTAATAATTAAGAAGCTCAGTGCCCAGTTCACTGCTGGTGGGAGGGCAACAATTATGAAGACTAAGTACACAAATTCTTCATTCAGTTCCATGTATCTTTTCATCACATATTTAAAATTAAGTTTCCCTACGCTTAACTACAGGACATGCTATACACATGCAAACAGGTGAAATTGCAATTCATATCAGATCTGGGGAGCAAATATATCTCTGAGGATTTTCTGACCTTGATATTTACCATTCCATTTTCTTCTGTATATTTGCTAAGCTGTTTTGATTCAGAAATTCTACAGAAAGTCTGACGTCTAAGTACCATATTTAAACAGTAAATGTATTGTACATATAATGAAGACATCTATTTAATTCAAAACAGTAAAATCAGAATTCAAATCACATTAAATACAAATAGCAACAAATGTGTCCCACAGATGAGTCTCAGCACAGTCCGCAAACCTGTAACTGCCTCTTGTACATATTTATTATTCTGGCAGTTCCATTTCAGCTTTAGAGAGAGGGAGTAGCTTACCCAAGTTTCGAAGTCTGTCAGCAGACACAAACAAACCTTTCTGTATTCACCTTGACTATCAGGAGAATAGCAGTAACAGTGGTTACGGATACGATTCTTATCATTGCGTAGCATTAAGGAAAAAAAAAAATTCACTGTCCCAGTAATAAGCAAAAAATAAATTCTTAATATGATTTATACAATACTATCAGAAGAGGTATTTCATGGTAGCACAACAAAATATTCCCAGGAACAAAGCATGTACCAAAACCTACACAATCAGATACTAAACATAGCAATTTTTGCGACATTGACCTCCCCCAAGTGGTAGGTGAGTGGAGCCCAGTGGGGAGATTCAAAAGAGACTGGGCTTCACTGGTATGAGCACATGCAGTGAACTCCTGTTAGCACCAGCTGTGAATAAACACTGCCCTGTACCAAAAAAAGTGACACACACATTCCATTTTATATCTATGTATTTTAAAGCTTTCCAGTTAACTGAGTAGATTTGCATCCATTTTCTCCTCCCCTCTTCCTTTCCCTACACACCAGTTGATTCTGTTTTTCTGCCCTATGAACCACAGACTAGCCTATGGGGACAATTGTTTTTCTTCCTTTTTGCATGGAAAGGAGAAATCAGGCAATTGATTAATGCTACACCTCTGCTTCTGGTGAAAAACTGAGGTTTGCCTCATTGACTTCACTGGCTACATGCGGCACAGCACACAGGTTTCTTTATACCTGGGAACTCTCAGGGGCAAATAAAATATCCCTAGCTCAGCTACTAACACTGCTGCTACCAACCATACAGGCTAAGGTCATGGACTTAGATCCTGTCCAAAATCAGATTTTAATAGTAGCGCAAAGAGGTTTCAAGAAAGATACAAAGCACTAACACTGGAAGCTATGAAGCCCTTTCTGCATAGAAATGTTTGTTTGTCAAAACCCCTCAGGACAATTTTAGCAATAAAATGAAAACTGAAGAGGCAGGTTAGTTATTTTTTTTCACCTATATATGTAACATGATTTACATAAACAGTGAATGGCATCCTTGACTTTGCAAAACTGTTCAGAGTATTTGCAGCTTTTAAGCAACTCAGACTACATTGGAAATCTCAGACTTTGGTTTGGTTTTGTTGGGGTTTTTTGTTTTGTTTGGTCTGGTTTTGTGTTTGGTTTGTTTTTTTGTTTTGTGGTGTTTTGGGTTTGGGTTTGTTTTTTTTTGTTGCTGCTTGAGGTTTGTTTTGTTTTGCTTTTTTACAATTTCTATATTTCTATACATTTCTATACAGCTGCCTTGGTCTTACAATTACTCTGGCCTGTACTTCTTCCTAAAAACACAAATATTTGCACTGGAGCCAATCACATTTATCATATGTTTATTACTAAATACAGCTGGCATCAACTGTGAGATTGGAAAGTAAAATGGAACAGTATTTTCACTAACGTTACAGCAATCCACATACAGCCCACATACACTTCCCCAAAGCTTTCTTCAATGAGGGAACTACTGAGCATGAGTTTCTCTGACCAATCTAGGCAGCCAGATTATAGATAATTTTCAAGTGTGCAGACTTGACCTTTGTACCTTTTCTATTAATTTGCAATGTGACCCAAGATTGCTCATTTAGCCTCACTTGTTGGTAGACAAGTCCTATGATACTTCAGTTCTCAAGAACAGAGGACCTAAAACTGCTCCTAAACTTAAAGACTAAGTAAGAAACACAAGAAAAAAAAAAATTCCATTTCACAAATTGCACTTTTCCTGAAACACTTCCGAATTACTAACATGACATTATACAGTAATTTATTTCATTAGATACTTTAAAAAATCATCATGGGTGAGTCTACAGAAGAGAACAACTGCCAACAGGAGCAAAACAGATCATTCTGCAGAATCTGGTGAAATCAGACAGTAACTCATAGTACTGACAGCAGCAATAATCAAATTCACAGAGTTTCTGTAATATACACGTATTCTGTAATATACACGTATATTGGATTCAATTTTCAACAATTCTGCTGTACATTTGTTCTAAGCCAAGAAATATAGACAAATAGAAAACATTTGATACATTGATTCACAGTGATATTTTTTTCAGAACAACCTTGTCTTAAAATTAATCTAGCTCCCTAGAATTTTACATTTATTTAGTGCTTTCTGTAGACTATAGATAAATAATTCCATTTTATTCAGGAAGAAAATCATTACAGAGTCAGACACTACTTTCCAGAGCAACCTGATATGAAGAACATTGTAATTATTACGATCTGAGGTGAGCTCGTGCACATTATTTCTGAAAATAATCAGGTTTTTGCATACCTAAGTAATTATTTAATTTGTTTAGCAACATTTGCATGTCACTCTACCTTGCAGCATTATTGAATAGTTAGAACATCATGAAATTTGTAGTTTTTTCTAACTCAATTGACGATATCATCTAGAAGATTTACTGCTCCACTGATAACAAAAGTTATTTCCCCTTCTATGTGCTGTGACTGCCAGGTCAACTGATAAACAAGGTCAAATACATAGACAACTAACAAACACCTATCTTGTTTGAATGTGGAGAAAAATGAAAGCAAACTTGGGAGCCTGGGGGTGGTGGGTGTTTTGTTTGTTTTCATGCTTGCCTTTTTTGAAATACCATAATCCATCAATGAATTTCATGTGTTATTTCTATTACCTGCTGTACTTTCTGAAATGTTTTGGAAAATACTGTTGAAAAAGAAAGAATTCTAACAGCTTTCTATTTGGAAGAGTCAAATGGCAAAAGCTCAGGAATGTCTGTTTAGGCAACCCAAGAACTTATCTCCTTTCAAGCAATATTTTACTTCTTATTTTTCCACTGCATTAACAGTTTACCATAGACTGGCTCTACAAAGCAGGCTGAGAGACATTTGACAGGATTATTTTTTGTTGTCACAGACTTAATTAAAAGCACAAAATTAGAAGCAATTCTTTCAGGTAAATTCCAGTTTCATACCAAACCAAAACCAAACTGAACTGCCTTTCCAGAGCTGTATCATCCATCATATGTAACGTATATAATCATATATCAAAGTGTAAGGCATGCCAATACTAATAACTTGGCACAAGTAACTATCTGTTATCAGAAAAAACATCCAATTGATTTACCCATAAGTTTCTGGTTTCAATCTGTCTCATCCACACTACATGCAAACGGGGATAACAGTATATATGCTGTATTTTTTATGCATCCTACCATGACAAAAAAACCAAAACCATGAAAGCCTTCAAAGTACAGTTCGTCCTTTGTCAGAGTATTAGTAAACATGAACAGCAACAACTTCATGCTAGACCTAGCAACAGGGTGGAACCATGCGCTGTTTGTGTTGAAAACATTGTAGCAGTCTCTGTTCAAGGCGTATTAATAGGAACTCTTTGCTCTCAGGCCAACAACTGCAGTGTGACTAGTAAGTGGTGGGCTCCAAAAAAACCACTCCTATAGTCACAATGTTTGTAAAATTACTGAAGAATGACGGAAAAACATTTTTAATCTATCCTTATAGCTACTCTGTGAAGCAGGAAAAGACTATTACATCTATTTCTAAGCAACTAGAAACAGAATGGGAAACTAGGTGGGTAATTAAGGACCTGACTTGCAAAGATGCAGAGGTGTCTAAAGTATATTGCTAAACTATCTAAGCAGTTCAGGTATCTTTTTACCATTTAAATTATAGGAGTAGGGCAATCCTTGCTAGTTCTATATATAAGGGTTTGGGTTTTTTGCATTTTTAATGTAATTGCTCTGCATTTTTCTTTTCTGTGACTAGAAAGGAAGATTTATAAGCTGCGTTTTATGAGCCTTATCTGACTGGATGATCCACTGTATCCATATATTATTGAGAAAATGACATTCTACAATATTCTTGAACCCTTCTGATGTCTGCAAGGTTCTAGTACTAAAATAGATGGAGTATTCAGAGGGTCCACCTGAATGACAATCTCCATGAACACAGGAGCTCTGTACATATGGTTGCACCTGTGGTTCAGCAGACAAAAGAAACGGGAGGAGAAATGGGAATCTGCTTGCTTACCTGGAAATTTTCAGATGCAAGAAAGCATACAGGGGGATCTGTAACTACTGTGGTGACTGCTACACATCAGCCCCTCTGCATTTAGAAAGAATTCCTGACCCTCAACTCTGAAATTCTCCATATCAAGCTAAGCTATTTAGGGTTGGCAGCAGAAACAGCATTTATTCCTCTGTGCTCATTTGGCTTTTCTTAAAGGCTTTGGGCCAAACTCTCCTCTAATCTAACTTCCATGACATAGTAGAGATGAGTGGCATCTCCATATTTAGCATGAGCACACCCGCAGATTGCAAATCAGATGGGCCTACTTTGCTATAGTACTGCATATGCTTAACAATAAACAGACTCTGTGTTTTGGCCTGAGGAATAAAGAAAACTGAAGATAAGCAGGATATTCAGATCAGATCTGTGAAGGAATACAGGTGCCACCTTGGAGATTACTGTCCAAGTGTTAGAGTGTCTGGCCATTCGCAGGATGCACTAAGAATTCAGTAATTCTTGAGGGATATCCAGGAGGACTGTAAAGGGAGCAACTCAGACTGCTGCAGTTGAACCACTGTATTCAGGATTTTGGTTCAACTCAATCATGATATTTAAGATATCAGTATGCCCACTATCTACAACTGGCCTTTTGCCTTCAATGTGTAGCACCGCTTTGGCCATGCCATGGCATCCAAAGCTGTACTAATGGTGAGAAGCAGCTTTTGTAATATTTGTGATTAAAAAAAGAGAAGGAGCCAGTCCAAAACTTTCAATACAGAAACTCGCCACTCAAAGTATTATTTAGGGAAATAATAAAAAGATATGGAATGAAAATTTTACCTTAGAATCTGTACGGTTTATCTGCATAACATATCTTTCTATATCAGTCACAGATTTTTGTGGTGGGTGCAGCACCATGGATTCCAATGGAGCTGCTCCATGAATATATAACAACCCATCTTGTCCCTGTGTGTACCACATGGAAGAGATCTGCTCTGGATATCAACATTAATTAATTAGCCTCCTAAATTTCAAGAACATAGACCTTTCTGAAGGGAAAGAAAAAGGAAAAAGTCTATTTGACAGAAGAAATCGCTGTTCTTCTGGCTAAATCTGCACTATTCAGATAAGGGAGTTACACACCACTAACCACATGCATAAACAGAGTTGAAGATTTCCACAGTGTAAGGCATGCCAATGCTAATAACTTGGCACAAGGGACCATCTGTTATCAGAGAAAACATCCAGTTGATTTACCCATAAGTTTCTGGCTTCAATATGTCTCATCCACACTACATGCAAAACAATATTGCAGCAAAATTTTACAAAAATACCAGTGTATACCGAGAAGTATTAATAGCATTGATAAACATAGTACCACAGAAATTAAGGTAAAAGTGTATCCATGTAATTTAGGGATCCAATTAATTTCTATACTCATAGGAGGCTTTAATCTCCTTTTTCCATATGTACTGAAAAAATGCAGCACCGAGAAAGCTGTCTATAAGCTGCTCCCAGCTATCTTTCTTAGTGGATTTTCATCAAAAGAACAAAAAAGATTGCTCCATTGTAAATTGTTATTCAGATACTAATTCCTGAATTACCAGTCAGAAGAATGCCCCAAGCCAATGAAAAATAGCACTTTGCTGTGTTTAAAGTGGTAACCTGAGAGTCAGTACTTCTAAATTCTATCCCTGTCACTGTCACCACTAGATTTTACCATGCTACATATATTTGTTCATCAGTCTCAAAGTCTGCATATGCCTTCTAGAAACAGAATTAATGATTGATTACCAACTGCAACACACATTTCCCTCCTTGTTCTTATTCCAGCCTTGAGTTATAAAAGAGAAGTACTAACCCCTTCTTACCAGTTTCAGGGTTATGTAGGTGAGTTTATATGCCCATTGTCTGAGGTAGCCAAATAGAAAGCCTGGATGAATCCAAACATACTAGATCAGCAGGAATACTTTAAATAAACTACAGTCCCAACACAGAACTCAACAAAGGTAATCAAACCAAGAAACTGATACAACAGTCAAAAAAATATTTATACAAGTTTTACGTTTTACATTGAAAAAAATTGCATCATTACCTGTAAGTGACAAGTATTTTCTTTATAATTTGGGAGTAATTTTGCTGAATTTATTTGTTTGATTTTAAAGTCTCACTTCCTCCTAGCTAGGCAAACTTGAAATGACTGAGAACACAAACTTTACATTTCAGTATTCATCAAAATGTTTACTGCAATCCACAAACCAATTAAGACTTTTTGCTTAGAAGAGCAAACTCTGATTTCAAAGGTGTTCCTGAGTATAGAAAGGTCATTGAAACATCTGTCTGTATAAAAGCATAAGAGAGGGAAGGGGAAGATTTAGGGTTCTCATTAGGGGAAGATTTAGGATTCATTGAAATTAGTGTTTGCTTGGTAACCAGTTATAACAAGCACACAGCAGAAGAAAAGTCAGAAAATAGTAACAGGAGTGTTCTCTACTCCAATGGTTTTCATTAAACAGACACATCACAAAACACAGCAGGAAGAAGGCTGCAGATACAGGAATGATACAGTGAAATACTCAATATTTAAAAAAGAATTTTCTTCAGGAGTATATGCGATGGATCTTGTTGAAAATATGAACCTATTGTTAGATCGTGCCTTATATACATCGTCAGCTTTGTTGTAGGCAGAAATAATTCCCATCCTTCTCTCAATATATTTTTAATCTTCTGCCATTTATCTTATTTGAATAGCAACAGAAATTAAGCCCCAGACTACCCTTCCACACGCAGCTGAGTTTTGAGCACACTGCCTGATACAGAGAGATGTATTTTAACTGATCTAGAATGCCTTCAGGAACAACAGAGGACTCTCATAAGTCCTTTGTACTGTTCTTAGCTCCCTGCTGAGGCCCTCAGCAGATGCTCAGTGACTGGTCAACCCCAGGAAAGCTTTCTGTTGAGCAGGGTGAGGCTGAAGCATTGCACAGAGGCAGGAGGCTTGGGTTCAGCTCCAGCCTAGATAGTCCCAAGTAGCAGTGGATACAGCCAATCCCATTTTTGCTTTCAGTTCCCTGTGAGCTCTACAGGGAAGCTCCACTTTAAGCAAGAGCCATTTCTTCCTCCTATTTGTGTTTGGGAAAATATCCCTTTGGGCTTCTCTAAAAATTGTTTACAGAACTAATTAGGTGGAAACCACTACTGACCTTTTAATACTAATTATTTCTGACAGTGTTCTAGAATAATTAATGGGAAGAATGGAGCTATTAAAGGAAACAGCTGTAGTGTGCTGGAATGCTGTTCCTACCACAATTGCCTCTCCCACCTGCTAAGAACTTTCTCATCCAGGAATCCCTGTGCAGTGCAAAGTCACCACAGTGGTTTCTATTCCTGCCATCCTCTTATTTCTTGACCCAGGAAAATAATCCAGAATGTCCCTTTGCTCTGCTGACCACCTTAGTGACTGCAAGGAAAATAAGGCTTGATCTGACTTGCACCGAGCGCCGCCTCATCTTGCAACGTGAGCATCAGAGAATTAGATTTACTCTGTACTTTGGAAAACAAGTTATTCCAGCAGCATCCCTGCCCCCACCAGTCCACAGTACAGTTACATCAAGGAAACTAGTTCTAAAGCAGAGATACTGAACAAAGCAGTGAAACGTCATTTTTGTAATTATGTACAGCAACTACACAGGAACCCAAATTTTTTTGTGTCAGTAGATTGAGTAAAAGCCAAAGGGTTCACTTGTTCACTAATACTTTCCAGATATTTCATACTTTGTTGAGCAACTTGAAAGCCTTGAGAGAACAAATCACTGGAAATTCTGTTTTGAAAGGTTAAGCCCAAATACAATTGGTGGCTTAGGAAAGAATTTTACTTTCTGGAAAAAATATATATTCTGTGAACTCTAATTGGAGCTGTGGGAATAACTGCTTTGTCAGCCCACTGGGTGAAAGAAAAGAAGGGAAAAGAATTTATTTTACATTGTCAACACTGCTTCTCTTTTAAGAGCATATCAGACCAGAAAAGACCACAGTCAGGGACAACAGTCCTATTTCTACAGGTGGGCACTCCTAGACTGACAGTACTACCCTTGCAGAAATGTTCTGCATATGCTAAGCTAGGTGCAGAGAAGTGGGTTGTTTCACTCTGCCGACAGGTATTTGTAACTGAATTGAAGCCAGAATTGTTTTATTGCTCAGTGACCAGCAGCAGCAATGCACTGCAAACTGCATGTCTCAAGTCTTCAATTGCTCCTATTCCCTGTTCTTTCCCCCAAATTTTTCTGATGGAGAAGATACTATGTAATGCAACCAATCTGAAGACATTGGTTACCTGTTCAAATCAAACCACTATATATCTCTCAGAAAATAATCATAATTAAAAAAAAAAAGCTTATGAAAATTCTATTTTTCACAGAAAAAGAAGAAATATAAATGACAATGACTTCTAAGTGTACTAATAACATCTTGAAATGTTATCACGCTGCTCAAAATGTAAACAATATTCTTCAAATGTTTGATGTTTAAACACAGAAAAGTGACTCCACATCTATGAAGGTGCTTATTAATTGGTTACGAGATAATAATGCAGTAAAAATAATCCTTTTGTAAGAATCTTTATGTAAGCATGTACATTTCTAATTTTGGATTCTTAATTACATCAGGCCCATGAATATAAAAAAGTTAAACAGTGTTCTGAGTCTCATAGCTGCTTTATACTTAAAAGTAATCAAGTTGCCCAAGTTAGTTTTTATTGTTAACAAGATATACCAAGGTATGCAACATTACTAAGGCACACAGTTCACTGAACACAGGCAGTGTCCACTTAATCCTACTTTTTACACAGAGGCAGATGCCGTTCGGATTAAAAAAGGGAATGGCATCTAAAATTTTGAATGAAATCACCTTTCAATGGTAAGGTAATATGTTCACTGATCAGGCTGAAAAGACCACATTAATCATACACTATAATTTCATATCATCATATCAGGCTGTGGTGAGTTTGATTCAAACAAGAATGAAAGACCAGTAAGGGTTGTGAGGCACTGGAATGGGTTTCCCAAGGAAGTTGTGAATACTCCATCCCTGGAAGTGTTCAAGGCCAGGTTGGACAGAGACTTGGGTGACATGGTCTGATGTGAGGTGTCCCTGCCCATGGCAGAAGGTTTGCAACCAGATGATCTTAAGGTCCTTTCCAACCCTAACTATTCTGTGATTTCTGATCCAGAGGGGCTAGGTTCCCTGCTCAGAACTCATTACAGCTGGTCTCACTATTACTTTGTCTCTTGCATTTTAACAGTATTTGTGCTGATGCCCCTGAACTTCATAGGAAAGAACACATCTCCTTATCCAAGTACTATTTTGTTTTAGCACAGGGACTCTCAAGAACATCCTCAGAGCTAGAGACTGGGTGCTTCTTCCATGTAACAGGAAATAACAACTGTTTTCAGCAAGGTGCTGTGACCATTAAGTGAGCTAGATTCCCACCTAATAGTGTGTGTGTATATATATGTGTGTAAAATAACAGTGAATCTATCTGAAGAGTCAAGACTAATAGTGCTGCTGGGAATGAAAGATAAGCAAAAGCTCTCCTGAAATATGAATTAAAAGCATTAATTTTTAAGCGTGAGAACTCAGAGCAGGAAAGTATCAAGAACAGTACTAAAAGCAAGTAGGTTTTATTTAATACCATTCAAAGGAGGGAAAGCAAAGGCAGAGTTGCAGAAATGGGTACTTGTTCAGAACCTGAAGCCAAGAAGATACCTGTTGCTGCTATGTCTGTCGTGGACTGCTACTAAGGGAGGATGAAGAGGAAAGGAGAGGATCATGGGAGGCTTAAGAGACAAATATTTGCTCCATCCTGGAAGAATTTCATGCTTCCCAAGTTTTTCTCATGCCAATGTAAGCTGGAGACAAAGGGTCTAAAGCATTCTAACACATTCCTAATTATTTTTGCAGAGGTCAAACTCACACCAGACTTCTCAACAACATCCCTTTTCTGGTGATATGACAAGTACAATATTGCCTCACTCTTCAAACTGCTATGTAAAATACTCTTAACCACACTGACAAAAATTCCCTTCCATTCCTGTGCCTGCTTCCATCTCCCAGCTCTGCGGTAATGTCTTCAATCAGTATTTTGGTACTCTGACTTCTTCAATAGCTTCTTCATTTTTGACTAAGGGTGCTAAGTGCTGTGACAGGATAGTAGTAACCCTAGTATGGCAAACCTTTGGTTGACTAAAACCACAGTCCACTATTAGAGAATGCTGAGGAAACTTATTCGATGTGCACCTACACCAGTACTACCTATGAGAGGTAAGAACAAAGCACATTAATGCAATGTGAAATATGCAGATATATGTGGATTTACTCACAGAAATATAAAATGGTTAGGGTTTGAAAAAACCTTAAAATCATCTGAAGTTCCAACACCCTACCATGGGCAGGGTCATCTTCCACTGGACTAGGTTGATCAGGGCCCTGCCCACCTTGGTCTGGAACACTTCCAGGGATATGCTTTCCTGGAACATTGAGCCTAACCTACATACCACTACAACTATAATGAGAAACTAAATATACACAGTACCCATGAATGTCATTGATTCCTGCAAGTCCATAATCATATGGCAAACATGAGCAAAAATGTGATGTGCTTTGAACTGCAAATATCTTTTACCTTCTTCTACCTCACAATATTCATCCCTTAGCATAGAAGTGTGCAGAGAATTCAAGATATTATTTGTTCATCGCCAAAGCTTGCTTGCCACTGGTATAAAGATAAATAAATCAATCACACCTGCCTTTGTCAACCAACTCTTAAATACTGAAGTCACTGAAATTAGAAATGAAATGCAGCTGGGTTCTGGTGTCCCCAAATCAACCAGCCAACTTTATTGGGTTTTATCTCAAGCTCATGTTGATCAAGAAATTGAACACAGCAGGTATCTTTCCATTTTGTTTCACAGAAAGGCAACAATATTTAAAGATTAGGATGCAGACTGGCTAAAAATAATTAAGACATTTCTCAGGGGAAAAGATAGCAATCGTCTAGAAAATTCAAAGAAGCTGAAAATGGCTCAGTGATATACTATTACATTTTACAATCTGATAAAGGAGTCTTTCTGAAGGTCTTGGGTTTTGTCAACTGCTTCAGAAAATACCCAGTTTCCTGAGAAAGTCATGACTAAAGCATTTTACTATATGCATATGATTGTTTTCCACTTCACTATTCATTTGCTCTCTTCTGATTTCTCCCATCTTTCCTCTTACAACAGCAGCTGCTCCCCTGCCTACTGACTGGATTTCTCGCATCTCACCTTTTAAATCAACACAATGCACGTTGCAGCTTGAAAGACGGGCAGAGATGCACATTATTCTTTGGGCTGAACGTATGCAAGGACTAGTAGCTCCCACAGTGTGTGAAAATATAAAATGACCGTCATTATTAAATGATTTTATTTTACTTCAGGTTTCTTCTCCTTCTCCTTCTTGCTGCTAGTCCAGCAAGCTAATTTCATTTTACTGGTTTTATTAGGAGCAAAGATTTGTCTCAAAAATTTTAATATGTGGGGTTTATATTTCAATATTCACGTATTTCAATATGTGTTTTTACATATGTGGTTTTCAACACATGACTCACTAAATAGCACAGTTATTTTTCCTGATTCTTTAGTTCTACTGTTTGAAAACCACTATAATTCAAAGCCTGCTAATGGGAGGAAAGAGCATTGAAGAAATTTTGCAGGAGCTATGGTCTTACATGAACATTGTCGAAAACTGTGGACTCTATTTTGCCTGCATGTTCATTTATCCCAATAGCTGTTCCTTGAAAAGTCTGTGGAACTCTGCTTTTAAATACTGCATTAGAGATTCTAAATTTAAAATATAGAGATTTTAAATACTGCATAAAATATTTGAAAGAGCTTTGTTTAGCCTGTGACATACATTTTCATTTTTCCTCCCTTTACTAGGATGTTATACAGGTGTAACTCATTCTTTATGCTTGTCTTTCAATTGAGACAGTGTTCTTCTGAAAGGAGTTATTCTGATTGGCATTTGAGCAGGATGAGAGGAACAGTGAAGAGTCATGTAACTCATAGCAAGAGTATTGTTCCACAATTGAAGACCAAGTTTATTCAACTATAGAAAAAATAACAGAAGGTTTTTCTGTAGTGCAACCATAGGTGCAAATCAATTTCATACAGACATCTTGAGCTTGAAACTCATGAAATTTTGGTTCTCTCTCAAGTTTTGACCTGTTTTGCTGCTGCTGTTTTGTGGTGTTTTTCTTTTTAATCCAGAGCCTGTAAAGCTAAATATCAGGTCTGTGTAGTGCCATATCCTCCTAGATGCTCTCTTAGTGTTTCACCCTCTAGCCCTTAGTGTTTCATCCTCTAAGGATATATGATTTACATTATTGAAAAAATACAGTATATGTGAGCAGTTACTTATTAGTAGAGAAATTTGTTATTTCGCAGTTGGAGAATCACTGTTTACCAAAGAAAAACACTGTTTACTAAGGAGATGGCAGCTCAACAAAGTTGAAGTTGTTTGACTCCATTAAGGGAGACAGAGCTTTTAAATAGACTTCACAGTGTGGTAAGTAATTTGTGGACATTTGATCCAGCTTTTATATAAAATACTGTACAATATATACTTTTACTCTTGTGATACAGACTACTGTACAGCCCTTAATCAGTTTTTCATGCTGCTAATCTACAAGGTAATTCAATATGAAACAGGTATGGCAATTTTGCCTCAAACTCCTGATCTGTTATCCTCAACAACAAATGTGTCTGAACTGTCATTTGGTTTACATAAACATTGGTACTTATGAGTAGAAAGTTCTTGCACATTTACTTCAATTATAATAAACTTCTGAATATATTTCTAAAGCAAAATCAAGGTCCCACTTTCTTTGCAACCGATATATTTCCATTACATATTTTATTACCTTTTTTTGCTTGTTTGGTTCTTTGTATTTCAAATTCTTCTCCTATGTAGCTCAAATAAGATGGATGCCCCTGGCAGCAAGCTCCTGTAGCTTGGGAAAACAGTAGAATACACGAGTTCTACATTAATTTGTACCTATATTTCTGAGTATGGTTGTTCCAAGTCCTTAATCCTAGCAGGTATTCTGAGGAATGCACATGCCCTTGCAACACCTCATTTTACCTGATGAGTCTTTCTCTCTTTGGAAAAAAAATGGTACACACTGCAGGATCACCCCATAACAGGCAGCAATGAGGTTAACTTAAAATAGTCTAAATTTATCTAAGCAGTTGTCATGGTTTAAGCCTCTCAGCCACGCAGTTTTCTCACTCACTCACTCCCCTCCCTTTCTTCCCCCAGTCCCAGGGGAATGGGGAAGAGAATTGAAAGAATGCAACTTCCACAGGTTAAGATAAGAACAGTTTAGTAACTAAGGTATAACACAAACCACCGCCGCTACCACCAATAACAATACAAGGGAAATAGAAAGAAAGAGAATACAACTGCTCACCACCCAGCCTGACCAAGCCAGTGCACCCCCCCAGCAGCAAACCCCACCCTTCCAGGTCTCTGCCCTCCGTTTTCACATCCTGGACATGACGTGCTGTGGTATG